>JAJONR010000807.1:0-120588 GCA_029582245.1 Solanum etuberosum
TCTCCTCCATATTGGTGCTCAATACTACTCCCAAAATATACTAGCTCATATGTTTAAAAACTTAACTCTGTGGTTTGAGATAATTACTCAAAAACTAGCCCGAAGGCTCTCTTGGAAATCAGTGTTTCCTCTCTTGCTTAATTGTGAAAACATTTACTCTTTTCTGAAAAACTAGCTCAAAGGCTCTTTTGGAAATCTCAGTTTCCTTTCTTGTTTAAATGTGAAAACATTTTACTCTTTGGGAATACATAGTTCCGATATACTCTTTTGAAGAAATGAACTTCAATCTTTACTCTTTACTCAACTCAAAACTCAGGTCTTAAATCAAAGTTAAAACATTTGTAAAAGACTTTTGGAAGATTCTACGAACTTCTCTTGACTTGGCTCTTAACTTTCCTTGAATTTGAATTTATGGATTCAAGGATTGTGATTTGTGATAGGAAAGATCTCATGATGTTTATGAGTGTTTTTCGATAGTTAAACATGAGAAACGATCAAGAAATCACTATTTGGAAGCAAGTCTGTGATGCGGAGATGCATTTAATTATTTGGTCGCGAAATAAATTTTGAGACAGAATGGTCCGTGACCACTCCGCGACGCGGAGAACAATTTGTCAATCTTGAGGAACAGGTCGTACCTAGATTTGCCCATCTTTTTCCTTCTTCGTTTTCTAACTTCAATTTGCCTAAATTTTATTCTTTTTCTCAATTCCTCTTTAGATTCAGATACCCCAAACATATACACTAGAATCTAACTCAAACAACTCTAACAATCGACCTTAAACTCTCAAGAACTCCTCAATCTCATCCCAAATTCAAGAACGAAGGCAATTCAATAACACAACTCAAGAACATCAAATTCTCAATCTTTTAGGATGAAAATCATACTGAAATAAATATGTTTGATACGTGGGTGAACGAACCTAACGCTATGTGAACTCACATACCTCGTAGGGATCACCCCTTGACGAAATCCACAAGACCAGCTTCAAGAACTTGACGATTCCTTGCCACTTCTCCTCTGGTCTCCTCTTCTTTTTTCTCCTTTGTGAAAAGACCAAAGTACCCTTCTTAAATCCGGTTTTGACTTTTCTTAGCTAGACAGCCCAACTTCAAATGGGCATATCTCCCTCATACGAACTGGAAAATGGCAAAAAATGGTGGCGTTGGAAAGAAAATTCAAAGATCTTTCCTAAGGTATCTTATAGAACACCTATATCATCCTTATGTAGGAGTTATGGTCGTTTTAAGTTGACCCAAAACTCATACTTAGCTTAACTTTGTCAAACTTTCCAAATTTGATTATTTCCAAAAACGGTTTCCTTCTACTTCTAGTGCTTTCTAGTTCTTTCAAATAGAGGGGTGTTACAATATCTCCCCCTTGGGAACATTCATCCTCGAATGAGAATACTCTTAGAAGGTTAAGGGTGTAACATCTAACATCTAGCCCAAACACCCAACTAGATACATGCTGCCTGCTAGACCTTGGTAAACCTTTGAAGAAATCCATAGTGATCATCTCCCACTTCCACTCCGGAAGTTCTATACTTTGAGCCATACAACCGGGTCTTTGGTGCTCTACTTTAACTTGTTTACAATTCGAACATTTAGCAACGAACTGAGCAATACCTTTCTTCATACTATTCCACCAATATACTTCTCTCAAGTCACGATACATCTTTGTGGAACCCGGATTGATAGAATACCTGGAGCTATGAGCTTCCTCCATGATCCTCTCTTGGATTTCATCCACCCTTGGTACACACAATCTACCTTGATACCTCAATAGACCATCTCCCCCTTTTTCAAGCCATTACTTTTTGCTTATTAAAATTTGTCTTCAATTCAAGCAAAATAGGATCTTGGTCTTGCTTCTCTTTCACTTATGACACTAATGATGATTCAGACCCATTTATCACCACTACTCCTCCTTCTGTGGAATCCATTAGTCGAACTCCTAATCGTAAAAGTCTGTGCACATCTTTTGCTAACCCTCTCTTTTCTTCCTCAATATGGGTGGTACTACCCATAGACAACCTGCTCAAGGCATCAGCAACAACATTAGCCTTACCTGGGTGATAGAGATTACTCATATCATAATCCTTGAGTAACTCTAACCACCTCATCTGTCTGAGATGAAGCTATTTCTGACTAAACACATACTGGAGACTCTTGTGATCGGTGAACACATCTACATGAAAACCATAAAGATAGTGACGCCATATTTTCAAAGCAAATACTACGGCAGCCAACTCTAGATCATGGGTTGGGTAATTCTTCTCATGAACTTTCAACTGTCTAGAGGCATAAGCTATAACTTTGTCATTCTGCATTAACACACAACCCAAACCAACTCTGGACGCATTACAATATACAACAAAGCCTTGCATACCCTCTGGTAAGGTAAATATTAGGGCAGTAGTCAACCTTTTTTTTAATTCTTGAAAGCTTTTTTCACAAGCTTCAGACCATTGAAACTTCACTGTTGTCTGAGTCAACTTGTTCAAAGGAGATGAAATAGATGAGAACCCCTCTACTAACCTTCTATAATATCCAGCCAACCCCAAGAAACTCCTAATATCAGTTAGAGATGTGGGTCTAGGCCAATTATGCACTGCCTCTATTTTCTGAGTATCAACTCTAATTCCATCACCGAAAACAATGTGGCCTAAGAATTCCACAGACTCAAGCAAAAACTCACACTTAGAGAACTTGGCATACAACTCCCTATCCTTTAGAGTTTGGAGAACTATTCTGAGATGGCTAGCATGATCTTCCTCATTCCTCAAATAGATTAGTATGTCATCAATGAATATGATAACAAACATATCTAAATAAGGCTTGAATACTCTATTCATAAGGTCCATGAATGCTGCAGGTGCATTATTTAAACCGAACAACATGACCAGAAACTCATAATGACCATAACGGGTCCTGAATGTTGTCTTTGGAATATCACATTCCCTTAATTTTAACTGATGGTAGCCTGATATGAGGTCTAGCTTAGAAAACAAGTGGCACCCTGACACTGATTGAAAAGATCATCAATTCTCAGAAGAGGATACTTATTCTTGATAGTAACCTTATTCAACTGATGGTAACCTATACACATTCTAAGAGAACCATCTTTCTTTCTCACAAATAAGACCGGAGCGCCCCAAGGTGAGACACTTGGTCGAATGAAACCTTTCTCTAGGAGATCTTTCAACTACTCTTTTAACTCTTTTAACTCTGCTGGTGCCATTCTATATGGCGGAATAGAGATAGGACGAGTATCAGGAAGAATATCTATACCGAAGTCTATTTCTCTCTCAGGTGGGACTCTGGGAAGATCATCTGGGAAGACTTCTGGAAACTCTTTTACTATTGGAACTGACTGAATAGGAGGTATGTTAACACTAAAGTCATTAACTCAGACTAAGTGATAGACAAACCCCTTGGAAACTAACTTCCTCGCCTTAAGGTATGAAATAAAATGACCCTTAGGCACTGCTGAACTACTCTTCCACTCTATAACTGGTTCACTGGGAGACTGGAACTTGACTACTTGAGTTCTACAATCTATTGATGCATAACAGGCATGAAGCATTCCATACCTAGAATGACATCAAAATCTACCATATCTAACTCAACTAAGTCAGCCATGGTAATCTTGTGATTGACGGAAATGGTACAATCACGATAGACTCTCTCTGCTAGAATAAAATCACCGACAGGTGTAGAAACACTGAATGGCTCAAGAAGTTGCACATGAAGAACATCAAAATTCATTGCAACATAAGGAGTCACAAAAGATAGACTCGCTCCTAGATCTAGCAAAGCATAAACATCAAAGTTAAAGACTTGGATCATACCAGTGACAACATCTGGTGAATCCTCTTGCTCTTGGCGACTAGGGATACTATAAAGACGGTGTGCTCCTCCGCCTGCCCCTGAAGTAGCTCCTCTAGATGCAACTCTATCTGGTGGAGCAACTGAAGAAGTCTGGGTTCTATTGCCCCCATTACCATTACCCTGCCTGTTCTCAGGACACTCTCTCATAAAATGACCGCTCCGACCACACTTGAAGCAGCTAGTGGAGCCATCACGACACACCCCTGAGTGGCCCCTACCACACTTAGCACATGCAGTAGTCTCATTACCTCCTTGTACAACACTACCTTGAGAATGTGCAGGTCTAGCTTTGAAATTCTAGGAATTCTGACTATTGTACTCACCTTTGTTTCTTGGTGCAGGTGCACTAGCAGATGATGGAGCAGGCCCCTTTTGTTTCTGTGGGAACGAAGACTGGTTCACATTACTCTTTTACTGCCCGGACTCGTTCCCTAATGTCTTAGCCCTCTTATTCTTAAACTCTTCTCGATCCCTCAACTTGTCCTCCTCAACTTGTTGCACATGGATAATTAGCCTTTCTATGTCCATATCCCCTATCAGCGTAGTTGCCTTGCCTTCCTTGCTTGACAGACAAGACAACCCAGCAACGAATAAACTCATCCTGCTCCTCATGTCAGTAACCATCTCCAGAGCATAGCGGGAAAGTTGTGTGAACTTCAAACTGTACTCATGAACACTCATAGATTCCTGCTTAAGAGTAAGGAATTCTCGTACCTTTGCTTCTCTTAGCTCAAGGGGAAAGAAACGCCTCATGAAAGCCTCTTCAAACAAAGCCCAATTCACAAGTGGTGCACCCTCAGCTCTATTCTTTTTCCATTGATCAAACCATATCCTAGCAACACTCTTCAGTTCATATGCAGCTAGTTCCACCCTCTCAGCATCGGCCACATGCATGATCTCAAAAACATTCTGAAGCTCTTCAACAAAGTTCTCCGAATCCTCAGTTACACTTGAACCTGTAAAGCTTGGAGGATTCATCCTTAGGAATTCAAGGACCCTAGAAGTATCAGCTACTTCCTGTGATTCTCTCTCTGTCCAACTTGATTGGTCACAACTTGACTTAACATATGGATAGCATCACGGAACTCTGCATTGGTAACCTCTTCTTGGGGTTGCACTTTAGGTGCATTAGGTACCCCTTGTTCCTCAACATTCATTCTAGCCGGATGACCTCAGACAACTCTTCGTGGAGGCATGATCTGAAAGACACACGCAAGCACGGAGTAGAAAAAACTTTTTAGAGACAAACTCTGTCGCACGAAATGAGTATAAAAGAAGTGAGATAGTTCCTAAAATGTTGCAGCCTCCTAATTATAGATGTGGCGCGCTTCACACCGATAACTAGGACACTACAGACACGGCTTCATAGACTCCCTAGAACTCTTGAACTCTGTGCTCTGATACCAAGTTTGTCACACCCCGAGCCTACACCCTAGGCGGGACTGGCACTCGAGAAATATTGCTGGCCCCAAGCGAACCCTTGTCCTTGCTTAAATATTAGCGGAAGTCTTACTCATGATAAAAATACTTTAAAAAGTAAACTGAAATCTCAATAGATAACTTAGAATGTATAAAGAAACATTCACTAGCAAAAATGCACTCAAGTCTCAAACATCAAAACAGGAATGGAAAGACTCAAGAGCTATCATCAACTAAATGTCTATGAAGTCTCTAACAACTAAGATGAACATCGGGACAAGACCCACGACATCCTAATGAACTAAAATGATAAAGTAATAAAAAGGGGTCCTCCGAAAGCAAGGAGGCTCACCAACAACTCTGAATGCTCAACTGGATCAACGAAGCACTGGATGCTGATCCTGGTTACCTGTATCTGCATCATCATAAGACGCAGGACAACTGGCATCATTACATTGAATGTACGAGCATGCGAGGGGAATGCTAAAACAAAACATAAGCTTGAAAGGAACTGAAAGAACAAACGTGGGCTCAACTCAACTCAACTCAACTTAACTCATTTCAATATAAAGCAATAATGTAAATGCAATATAAAGAAAAGCTTTTAAAACATGGATAACAACTCTGTCTATTTAGAAATACAATAATATCTCTGTATGTATACAAATATACATATGAACTCTGGATGTATATAAAAATACAATTAACTCTGTGTATATAAGTAGACAAAATACTTTTGTGGGAGTTTCTCTAACCGACAACCATCACTTAAAGAGCTATGTGATGATACAGCGTTTTGCCTCACACTGCCAGGGCCGTCCTATACCTTGCCAAGGGCATAGAACCTAACTACTAAGTGGATCCACTAGTCTATGCTAAAAAGCACTAAGGAATCATCTAAAAAGTATGAAACTTTTCAACCCATGATGCCTACATGGTTTATGGGGGCTGGGAGTTGTCTGAACTCTCCTCCATATTGGTGCTCAATACTACTCCCAAAATATACTAGCTCATATGTTTAAAAACTTAACTCTGTGGTTTGAGATAATTACTCAAAAACTAGCCCGAAAGCTCTCTTGGAAATCAGTGTTTCCTCTCTTGCTTAATTGTGAAAACATTTACTCTTTATTGAAAAACTAGCTCAAAGGCTCTTTTAGAAATCTCAGTTTTCTTTCTTGTTTAAATGTGAAAACATTTTACTCTTTGTGAATACATAGTCCCGATATACTCTTTTGAAGAAATGAACTTCAATCTTTACTCTTACTCAACTGAAAACTCAGGTCTTAAATCAAAGTTAAAACATTTGTAAAAGACTTTTGGAAGATTCTATGCACTTCTCTTGACTTGGCTCTTAACTTTCCTTGAATTTGAATTTATGGATTCAAGGATTGTGATTTGTGATAGGAAAGATCTCGTGATATTTAGGAGTGTTTTTAGATAGTTAAACATGAGAAACGATCAAGAAATCACTGTCTGGATGCAAGTCCGTGACGCGGAGATGCATTTAATTATTTGGTCGCGACATAAATTTTGAGGGAGAATGGTCCGTGACCTCTCCGCGACGCGGAGAACATTTTGTCAATCCTGAGGAACAGGTCCGCGACGCGGACCTGGTACCCAGATTTGCCTGACTTTTTCCTTCTTCATTTTCTAACCCCAATTCGCCTAAATTCGATTCTTTTTCTTAATTCCTCTTTAGATTCAGATACCCAGAACATAAACACTAGAATCTAACTCAAACAACTCTAACAATTGACCTTAAACTCTCAAGAACTCCTCAATCTCATCCCAAATTCAAGAATATCAAATTCTCAATCTTTTAGGACGAAAATCATACTAAAATAGACATGTTTGGCGCGTGGTTGAATGAACCCAATGCTATGTGAACTCACATACCTCGTAGGGATCACCCCTTGACGAAAACACAAGCCCATCTTGAAGAACTTGACAATTCCTTGCTTCTTCTCCTCTTTTCTCCTCTTCTTTTCTCTCCTCTCAAAACCCTAACTCTTTTTGATGAAGTGTAAACTGAACCAAATCAGTTTAGACACCAACTTAATTACCAAAAACGAAATTAAATAATAGGGTAGTGAAAAGACCAAAGTACCCTCCTAAAATCCGGTTTTGACTTTCCTTATCTAGATAACCCAACTTCAAATGGGCATATCTCCCTCATACCAACTCGAAAATGGCCAAACTCGGTGGCGTTGAAAATAAAATTCAAAGATCTTTCCTACGGTATATTGTAGAACACCTAGATCATCCTGAGCTAGGAGTTATGGTTATTTTAAGTTGGCCCAAAACTCATACTTTGCTTAACTTCGTCAAACTTTCCAAATTTGATTATTTTCAAAAATGGTTTCCTTCTACTTTTAAATCTTTCGAATAGCGGGGTGTTACAAAATATTAATGAAAAATTGCTCAACTTTGAGCGATTTGTCCATTTTGGTTAAATATAGAAAAATAAGTAGTCCTTTGTGTATTTTAGTTAAAAAAAAAGGCCCTTTTGACTCCGGACTCGCGAATTATGCAAGTGTACGAAACTGTACCTTCTTACAATCTGTATATGTAGTCAATTGCAAGCGCGGACGCTCGTTCTACGATTAAGAAGTGACAGTAACAAGACAGCTCTCCTTTGGCATGTCAGTTGAAATATGTGATGAATATATAACTGCATGCCAATAGAGAGTAGCCCTATCACTATTTTCCTTATTATCATTCTCCAACTCTTCTTCTTTTTCTTGATTTTTCTTCTTCTGGTTCATAATAGTAGAGCCTTCCAAACTTTTATAGAGCATTCCTTCTCAGTTTAATTAAGAGATGGTATAAACCCCCGGAGAGAATCTGCATATCCAATGTGATTTTTCTTATGTTGTTGTTGCATTAGGAATTGCTTTTACAATTTCATTTCATGAAAGCAACTCCTCTGAAAATAGTTACTGAAAGGAGATGCTACATGATTTTATGCCTTTAAAGTATGTGTCAGTTGACTCAAGGACCTTCAAACAATATATCCTTCATGATATTCCTTTTTTATCTCTTCCTTTTTTTCTTCTTCTCAATTTATGTTCTATGTTATGATTTTTTCTATTCATCATCTGACTTTTTGATTTCCCAAATTCCAGTAGTCATTGCATTCTTAAATTCAAAAGCTTCCAAGTCTTTTACAGGCCAGGAAATCAAAAGTACTACTTCTTCTGTCTGAGCTGGACTTAATAAAAGTTCAAAGGTGCTTGTTGAATTCTCTCATATAACTAAAACGTGTCGTCAATTATGCCCTTATTCTTAGGACATTTGAAGTTGACAATTCCAGCAACAGACAAAATAAGAGACAAGCAAGTACTGACCATGTGAATTTCTTCCAGAAGTGCAAAATTTCTCTCACGCAAAACATTCTACCTAATATACCAAGGTTAAACTTATAAAAAATTAACTATCACATTTTACTTATACTACGTAGGACTCCCCTGTCTTTAAGGAAGGAAAAACAACTGGAGCAACTTTTTCTGGAATTAAAGTAAGACATATAAATTGAAATAAAAGTATTGTACAAAGTTGATAGTTTATTATGAACTAGTTTCTAGGGATGTGTACGCACATATATATCGAGTCATGTAGTATGCAGTTTTGAATTGATTAAATAGATATTTTGAAAATATGAATTGCCATATGATGAATTGTTTGTTGGGATCATAGGGAATGGTTATTGTCTAAATATAAAAAGATGAACAATCAAATTGCCTCACGTCACTCTAGCCTAGACATAGTATGGTAGAAACTCATGAATACCCCTTTGTCGATGTTAAATACTATACAAAACATCACTGCAATGATTTGCTTCTCCAAAAAATGAAGGGCATCAAGAACTCAAATTTATGTAAATCTCAATATATGAATATCAGAATCAATTCTTCAACCAGAAAGCACAATTTTCCTTGAACAATTTCTGAATCACCATCAAAAGTCTTTCATTGGACATCTTTTCTTATTAGAAATAGAAATCAAAGACAAGTAGAAAATGATTCCAAACGGTGTTTTTTTATCGAACGTAAGAAAATATATTCACCCAATTGGAAATATTACACCACCTGCTTATTGTACTCTAGAGGCAGGTCTAAACAAAAATAGCCTCTCAAAGTAACTCATTTACCCAATATGCTTACATGAACTTAAGAAGAGTAGCTATTGTAGTTATAGCTAGTATGAAATTCCATTTAAAATTTTCTCAACTAGCAGTATGTATCATCAAGATCACGATATTTGTTTCTAACTCTGTCCTCCTTGTTCCGTTTTAACAACTTGAAACCTTCTTTTGTTACTTTAATTCCAAACATCATAAACAACAACGACAAATCCAACTCACCATACTGTCCAGATGGTTCCTGCTCTTTGTCTATTGAACCAACCACAATACTACTTAAGCATCCCAATCCTCAATTTGTTGTGATATCCTCAGCCATTTGAGTATCTGTTTTAGGGGTAGATCTTGAGAGGGATGAGGGTGTTCACCCGAACCACTTTGGCGAAATGTTACATTATATATAAGGTAATTTTTTAATTAATTGTGTATATAAAGAGGTTTTGAATTCCCTGAACACAAGAGTAGAGGTTATCTTAGTGTTGGAGTTAGGGTTTTAGGAGAAATGAAGAGTAATATCCATACATTTCATTCGTTCAAACCAGATGCATGAAGGGCCATTCATCTATGCATTTCATTAGCTTCAACGAAATGCAAAATGACCCTTCCAGTTTGATATGTGGCCATTTTCATCATTGAAATTAGATATATGATAAATTCATTTTTTGTCATGAATGGCAATGTTCTGTAATTAAGAGGTTACACTAAGCCCTTCAGACTATTTTTTCAAGGATAAGTATTACATTATCCAGGAACCTTTACTTGAAATATAATAATACTCTCTCATCCCAATTTATGTGATATAGTTTGACTTGATATGAAGTTTAAAAAAAGGAAGAAAGACTTTTGAAACTTGTGGTCTAAGATAAATTATAGATCTTTTTGTGGATATAAATCATTTAATGAAGGGTAAAATGAACATTTTAAAGTTGAACTGTTACTAAATATAGATTTTTTTAGACTGTCTAAAAAAGAAATTGAGTATACCATCTGAGAAGTCTTTTACAGTTTTGTTCTGTCATGGAGGAAAAGAATATTTGTGCAGAATAATGCAGATGTAGGACAATACAAAATATGTCTTCTCGCAATCTACTCATTGCAGTACATCGTTCCACCCTGCCGGAAATTTAGTTTCAACTTTTAGAGAATAATAATGTAGATGTAGGTCTTACAACTGGTGGATACGGTACGTAAGAAGTGGTTTAACAACTCTTGCATCAGAATTACACTAAGCAGAGATAGTAACAGGGCAGCTCACCTTTGGCATGTCAGCTTAAATATATAGCATCATGCCAATAGAGAGTATCCCTACCACTATTTCCCTTATTATCATTCACCAACTCTTCTTTCTTTGTGTTAGGATATTAAGAAGACACAATAACAAGGCAGCTATCCTTTGGCGTGTCAGTTGAAATACACAACTTCATAGAGAGTAGTCGTATAACTATTTTTCTTATAAATTCAAGTATATATTTTCCTTCACCAACTCTCTTTTTTCTCATTTTTCTGATTTTGTTTCATCACAGAAGATCCTTCCAAGCCTATATAGTTAATTCCTTTTCACTTTAAGATATGGTATAAACCTATGGAGAATCATCATATCCTGTCATTTTTATGATGTGTGGACCGTGGATTCATCTTCTTGCTTTTTCAAGGGTTGGAAAATGAATAACTTTTGTATCTCATTAGCATTTTATTTTGTGAAGCTCCTTTATGAAAATATTTTCATAAACTTCCCCCTATTGACTTGGCCATGAATTCAAGATGTAGAAAAAAAGTCGTTGAAAGGAGGAGATGTTGCTTGATTTTTTTACTGTGAAGTGAGTCACTTGAGTACTCTTTTACAACATATCCTTCGTCATATTGCTCTCCCCTTTTCCATCTACTTTTCTATTTCAGGTTTGTTTTTGCTTTAATGTGGCTTTTCGATTTTTAAAGTGTCAGTCTCACTTAATTAGGCTTTTTTTGTGTCTATGATGAAGTGTGCTTGACTTTTTTACAACATATCCTTGGTCATATTCTTCATCTTCCTCTTCTTTTTTCTGTATCGATATTTCTTTGCAAGGTCGTATTTTCTTTCATGTGGCTTTTTTGATTTTCTGAGTGTCAGTCTCACATAATTTCACCTCGGATGTAACAATTTTTTTTTTTGGTCTAGCACAAAAATATGTATATTTAATCCAATTAATTACACAACTCCCTATGTCATTAATTCCCAAATTTATTTCATTCAACTGAAAAAATAATTATTATAAGTTTTTGATCACGCACACACTTCTCTTATCTCAAAAATGAAACATATCACTACTAGAAATAAAGGTATTCCCATCGCGAATCAATGAAAAAATTGGGTAAAATAAGATACTTTTTTTATATGCAGATCATAATAAAAATAAGATACCTTGCATAAAAGAACATAAAACAGATGTACAAAAACATCCAAAAAGGGAGTAGACCAGTACACTTATTTCATACCATGAAACTACTCCCTCTATCCAACAATAGTTGTACACTATTGACTTTGCATACTTCTTAAGAAACTATAAATAGAAGGGTAATTTTACTATATCACCCTTTAAATAAAATAAATATAATGTCTTAAAAATGTAATAGGAAAATGACTATAATTAATGATAAGGGTAAATAAGGAATTAAGAGTAAAATTATCTATCGATTTCATAAAGTGGACAAGTATTGTTGGACATCCCAAAATAATATAGTGGACAACTATTGTTGGACGGAAGGAGTATTTACTACCAGCAATAACTAACTAGACCATGTAGTGGCCAGTGCTAGTAGAGGTGATTTCCTACGAATCGTGATGCCACTGCCTTCGGTCATATCCAAATCTTCCAACCCTTCTTGCAATGCAAAGTTAAACTTGTGCACAAGCCTTGCTAATGCTAGCTCATTTATCACAACAACAAAAGCAGTTCATGAGCAGCCCTTTCTACCTGCTCCAAACGGAATCAACTCAAAGTTTAATCCTTTGATATCAATAGTACTATTTAACAACATCTCTGATCGGTGCTCCTCTGGATTTTCAGGATCTATTCCCATTGTCCAAGCATTGATAATGACTTGAGTTTCAGCGTTTATATGGTAGCCAAGTAAATTTACATCTTTTATTGATTCTCGAGAACTACTTGTGGAATCGGTGGAAGAAGCCTGAGAGTCTCTTTGTCATTGCTTTTAGACAGTGCATATTGTTGGATAATAAAGAAAGAAGAAATAACGAATAAAAAGAAAAAAGAAGAATTGCAGAGAACTGTCACGTTATATTTTTGATATTTTTAAAGCAAATTCATAGGACACTTTAAATAGGAATTAAGACTCAACCACCTAAGAGAAACATGACCCACTAACTTAACCACAACCTTATCCACTAAGCTAAATATTAGAACCTAACAGAAGATATACATTGACTCAACTAGGACTCCTAACAAACGTGTTACTCTGCCAACTAAAACGGAACCTATAATTACGTTCTAATCAATATTCAACACTCCCCCTTGATTCAAAATTACAAACTCCAAGTTTCTGCCGGAACTGATCATGCTTGGCTTGTGGGAGTACCTTGGTGAGAACATATGCAATTCGATCCCTTGTACCACAAAACTTCAACTCTATATCATCTATTGCTGTGTGGTCACGAATGAAATGATAGCGGATGTCTATGTGCTTTGTTCTGCTGTGAAAAGTCGGATTCTTTGTCATTGCAATTGTTGCCTTGTTATCGCAGAATATTTTTATCGCACCCTCTTGCCGATAGAAAACATCAACTAACACTCTTTGTAACCATAAGGCTTGACAAGCTGCTGAAGTTACAGCAACATACTCTGCTTCCGATGATGATAATGCAACCACAATCGCTCCAGATCCTAAATTGAAAACATTTCCAAAAGTACTCTTTCTGTTATCTATACTTCCTGCCCAATCACTATCACTGTATCCTGTCAAGCTGAAATCTGCATCTTTGGAGTACCAAATCCCGAAGTCAACTGTCCCAGCAAGATAACGCAAAACTCTTTTGGCAGCACCAAGATGTTGCTTGGTAGAACTATGCATATACCTAGACAACATACTAACAAAAAACAGAATATAAGGACGATGATGTGTAAGGTAGTTCAAACCTCCAATCAAGTTTCTGTAGTGACTAGGATCGGCAAGATTTCTGCCATCTTCAAGATGAAATTTTTCATTTGCATTCATGGGTGTGGCAGCCGCTTTACAAGTATGCATACCGAACTTGAATAGGAGATCTTTTGCATACTTCATTTGAGAAACAATAATTCCATCTTCTACCCGTTTCACTTGAAGACCAAGAATGTATTGCAAAATACCTAAATCTGACATTTCAAACTCCTTCATATTGAAGATTTAAATTCAGCAACTAATGTTTCACATGACCCCATATAAATCATGTCATCCACATAGACACAAACGACCAAAAAATCACTCGTACCTTGCTTCTTTACATACAATGTAGGCTCATTCTCGCTTATTTCAAATCCATTCCTCAGGAAGTACGAGTCAATTTTGTTGTACCATGCCTGTGGCACTTGTTTTATCCCATAAAGAGCCTTCTTGAGCTTGTATACTTTGCTCTCATTGCCACTAACACAAAAACCCTAAGGTTGGGAAACATAAACTTTCTTTTCTAAATCCCCATTTAAGAATGCAAATTTAACATCAAATTGATAAATGGGCTAGCTCAGTTTAGCAACCAAAGATAAGAGTATTCTCACCGTTTCAAAGAGAGCGATAGGTGAAAACGTCTCATCTTAATCAATACCTTGATGTTGTGCATATATTTTAGCTTCAAGCCTTGCTTTGTATCATAGTATGCTCCCATTTGCATGACACTTGATTTTGAACACCTATTTGGGTCCAATGGGTTCCTTTCCTTTCGGTAGATTCACAAATTCCCATGTCCGATTCTTCTCAATTGCTAGCATCTCTTCTATTATTGCATTATTCCATGCTTGACTCTATACAGCTTCCTGAAACAACTGGGTTCAGTAACA
This sequence comes from Solanum etuberosum, assembly GCA_029582245.1. Taxonomy (NCBI): domain Eukaryota; kingdom Viridiplantae; phylum Streptophyta; class Magnoliopsida; order Solanales; family Solanaceae; genus Solanum; species Solanum etuberosum. The sequence continues at coordinate 14,479 of JAJONR010000807.1, forward strand.
TAAAAATCAAAAGAACAATTTTCATAAATCTCTCTTGACGATCTGAATTTCGCTGGTGGAGTCTCACTGGAAGAATCTCTTGAAGAAGAACTGTTGCCACTTCCTTGGGGGTTTAAGCTGTGATCATTTGCTGGAGAAGAGGTTCTTGATTGATGAGTAGTAAGGCTGCTACTTGTTGGAGAAGAGCTAGATGTGTTCCCTGGAACAGAAACTGCTTCAGGTTCTTGATGAAAAGCTTCACCAATAGGCGACAATTTAATATTCGAACTAAAATTCCCAGAATCAAAGTTCCAGCTAGCATCTTCATTAAACATAACATTTCTACTGAAAACAATTTTTCCACTCAGTGGATTATATAGCTTATAAGCTTTGGATTATGTGCTATATCCAACAAAGATACATTTCTTTGATTTTTCATCAAGCTTATATCTAGCTTGGGAATTCACAAAAGAATAAGCTATACATCCAAAGACACGTAAGTGGTTTACTTTGGGCTTATTACCTCTCCATGCTTCATATGGTGTTTGGTTAAGAAAAGCCTTGGTGGGTGAACTGTTCAGCATGTAGACAGCAGTAGCAACAGCTTCGGCCCAGAAATATTTTGGTACACCTCTAGCTTGCATCATGCTTCTACCCATTTCAACGACTGTCCGATTCTTTCGTTCCGCGACACCATTCTGCTCCGGAGTATATGGTGCTATGACCTCTCTGTGAATACGATTTTCCTTGCAATAGATGTTTAATTCATTTGATATAAATTCACCACCTCTATCTGCTCGAAGAGTCTTGATTCTACAACCACTTTGCCTCTCAACAAAAGACTAATATTTTTTGAAATTCTCAAATTTTTCAGATTTGAAGTTCAAGAAATATACCCAACTCATTCGACTATAATCACCCAGAAAAAACATAAAATATCGACTTCCACCTAAGGACTCAACACTTATAGGACCACATAGATCAGCATGCACCAATTCAAAACAAACAAAAGCTCTCCAAGACTTGCCTACAGGAAATGAATTTCTATTTTTCTTCGCATACACACATCCTTCACAAAATTCAAGAGCATCAATTCTAGACAAACCAAGAACCATATTTCTACGAGCTAATAATTGTAACCCCTTTACATTCAAATGACCATACCGCAAATGCCACAAATTAGCTTCTGTATTGCCTTTGGTAATTAATGCAAAACTTTTAACATCAGAAACTTCAAGAGGAAACATTCTATTTTGAGTCATTTGAATGTCGACAATTTTGAGTCCTGAATTTTTATCTTGAATGCTACAGGAATCGTCATCAAACAAAATAGAATATGCACAATTCATTAGTTGCCCAACACTCAACAAGTTATGGGACAAACAAGGAACATACTGCAATCATTGAGAAGTTTGACATTACCATGAGAAGTTTTTAGAGCGATTGTGCCTTTCCCGTCGACTGTCATTGCCTTATCATTTCCAAGACGAACTTCTGACTTCTCTAATTCATCAAGTTCTTTGAAAAGTGACCTTCTTGATGACATTTGGTTGGAGCAACCACTATCAATGATCCATAGGTCATCTGAACCAACATCTATTGTAGAGCGAGCCATGAACAAATTACCCTCCTCTTGTTGTTGCTCTGTGAAATTGGCATGTTGTTGTTCATCCTTCTGTTTAGTCCAGCAATCAGCTTCCTTGTGCCCCATTTTTCTGCAATAGCGGCACTGAATATTTCTCTTGAATTGTCGGTGCTCACTACCAAACTGATCTCGTCCTCTGCCACGACCTCATCCACAGAAACTACTTCTGCCTCTATATGCTCTAGCATTTGAAACTTCTGATTTGCCTTTGAAAGAAGACTCCCGCTTGATTTGAAATGCCTTATCTTCATCCTTTTCTTGAGAAGCATTCAGTCTATCCTCATGAGCTTGCAATGAACTCATCAATTCATCAAAAGCATAATTAGATAAATCACGGAACTCCTCAATAGCAGCTACAACATGATTAAATATTTTATTAAGACTTCTCAAAACTTTAGAAACTATAGTTTCATCGGTAATTTTGTCACCATATCCCTTCATATGATTAACAATTTCACTCACCCGAGATAAGTAGCCTTGCAAAGATTCACTACTTATCATGGATGAATTTTTGAAATCACGTCGGAGTGATTGGACTTTAACATTCATTACCTTTGTCGAGCCGTGGAATTCTTTTTTCAAAATATCCCATGCCTTCTTGAGGTTTCCGCAACAACAATTCTGGAAAAAATTGAGTCATGCATCGCTTGCTGGATGTAAAATAGAGCCTTGGAGTCCTTCTTTTTGTTCTCCCTAAACCTTTGTGCTTCATCTTCCTCAGTATATCACTTCTCAACCAAATCCCACAATTCTTGAGACTTGAAAGAAGTCTTCATCATGATGCTCCAAAATTTGTATTTATCCCTATTAAAGATGGCAATTAGTTGTTAAGATGTGGTAGATGCTCCATTGGTAGCCATTCTTTGCACTCAATTGTCACTTTCTTCTTGCTACTGATTTGCATTCAGTTTGACCTAACCTGGCTCTTGATATAAATTTTGTTGGATAATAAAGAAAGAAGAAACAACGTATAAGAAGAAAAAAGAAGAATCACAGAGAACTTTCACGTTATATTTCTGATATTTTTAAAGGAAATACATAGGATACTTTAAATATGAATTAATATTCAACCATCTAAGAGAAACATGACCCATTAACTTAACCGCAACCTTATCCACTAAGCTAAATATTAGTAACTAACAGAAGATATGCTTTGACTCAACTAGGACTCCTAACAAATGTGTTACTATGCCAACTAAATAGGAACCTCTAATTACGTTTGAATCAATATTCAACACATATTTCCTGAGTCATCCTCTGTTACCTCTGTAACACCCCGGTCTTAGAAAGAAATAATTTAGAAAGAATTGATATGGAAAGAGCTAACTTGAGATTTGTTCAAGATAAGCTTAAATTGTGAGTTTTGGGTCAACTTGAAATGACTATAACTTTCGGTAAAGGATGATTTAGGTGGCCCATAAAGTAATTAATGAAAGTTCTTTGAATCCTCTTTCCAACGCCACCAAGTATGCTAAAATCTAAGTTCATATGAGGGAGATATGTCTGTTTGAGTTCAGCTTATCCAATTAAGGAAATTTATCCGAATTAATGAGGGATATTTTGGTCATTTCCTTACCCCTCTAGTTTTAAACGTTTGTGGAATTATTTTAGGGGTATAAACTGATTGAGATAAGTTTACATAATTCAAAATCACGCATAGGGTTTTGAGAGGAGTTCAAGCGTTCGCCAAGATTTCTTGTGAATCAAGGATTTGTTTCACCAAATTAAGGTATGTAAGTTTTCATAGTGTTGGGTTCGGTTACCCACACCCCAATCATGTGAATTCCATCCGTAATTTCATTCTTGAGATTGAATGATTTAAATTCTTGATGGGTGATCTTGAGGTTTTGTTCTTCATACTTTGTTTATGGAGTTGATGAATTCTTGAGGTGAGGATTTCAATTTTAGAGAGTTGTTCTTGTGGAAAAGTTAGTAGATTCTCGTGTACTTGTATTTGGTAATTGAATCTAAGGAAAATTTCAGGAAAACAATCGATTCTAGGTGAATTAGGGTTAGAAAATGAGAAGAAAAATTTGTCGGATCGTTCAAGGAAGGGGCTGTGGCGCCGGGCCCCATATGCTCCAGGAGGGCTGGCGTGTGGTGCCAGCAGTGCACCAAAATTGGCCCCCAGTAGTTGGAGGCCTTGCTTGATGCGCCACCCTACGCCCGGAGCGCCAGGCCACCTTCTTCTTCGTTCATGGATCCGTACTTGTCCCTCTGAGTTGAGCTTTCATTCCTTTCTTAATCCTAACTATCTAAACTACATTTTATCATCACGAGATCCTTCAGATCATGAATCATAACTCTTGAATTCATAAATCTAATTCAAGATCGACTTAAGAGTAGAGTTCGAGGGAGTTCTTTTGAGTCATTTGAGAAGTCTTTTGCAACTTTTAAAAACTTGTTTTAAGACTCGAGAATTTGAGTTCTTGAGTATGAGGATGATGAGAGTTGAGTTTCATTTTTCAAAATGAATATATGGGAACTAATTATTCCCAAGAGTAAATGTTTTTACATTTAAAATGAGAGGAAACATCCATTTCCAAATGAGTTCATGAGGACTTTTTGAGTATAATCTCTTTTAAGAGAACCTTTTGAGTAATAATCTCAAAGTTTGAGGATGAGGAAATACTTTTAAACATATGAGCTGAGTTATATTATTGGGAGTAGTATTGAGCACCGATAAAGGGACAATTTTAAACAACTCAAAGTCCTCATAAACCATGTAGCCAACGTGGGTAGAAAGGTTCATACTTTTAGATGATTCCTTATTGCTCTTTAAACATAGTTTAGTGGATCCACTTAGTTGAGGATGTCTTATACTTCGACAAGGTATAAGACAGTTCTCGCAGCGTGGGTGAGACGTTCTATCATCACATAGCTCATAGTGATGGTTGTCGGTTAGAGAATCTCCCAAATAAGAGTTATTATTGTATTTTTAAATACATTGAGTTGTTATCTATTGTTTTAAACACTTTATATAATATGCATCTTTATTGTTGTTTTTATACTGTAATGAGTTGAGTATCCATGAGTTGAGGTTGAGTTTAGTAGAGATAAGGTTAGTATGTTTCATTCTTTCCAAGTTCAAGCTTTTATGTTATGTTTATTGTTCCCCTTACATGCTCCTACATTCAATGTATTGATTTCATTTGGCCTACATCATTTCATGATATAGATACAGGAAATCAGGGTCATCAATAGGCGCTTTGTTTATACCACTTGAAGTCCCAGAGTTGCTTTGGTGAGCCTTGATGAGTCTGAGATTTGGACTCATTTACGGCTTTGTTTATATAGATTTAGTGTCCTCAAATACTTAATTTGTACCATAAACAGATGATAAAACCTTGATTTTCAGGTATATGAATTGAGGAGCAATGCAAGGACACTAACTGGCAAAAAGGAACAAAACAAACTGAAGAAGTGAAGAAATGCAAGTCTGAGGATCACCAAGAGCACTTGGCATGTCGGCGAGTAACTACTTTAACAACCTAAACTTCCAGTGTGCCAGCCCTGAGGGAAGAAACCAAGTAGGCGGCAGAAAAGGGGCAGTCGGTGAATCGCCGAGCAGTTCCGCGATACCAAAAGAGATCGCCCAAAGTTACAGGACTTGAGGATGCTGATAGCCAAGGCAGAGAGGCGATAGAAGAGAGCAATGGGTGGTTCACTGAGTGGTTCGGCAAACCCGACTTACCTCGCCTAATGGCCCTTCGTGGATAATTTTTGGCAACTATAAATAGAATTTTGAACTGTAAATTGGAGAGTTCCTCTCAGCTTAGAATTTTTCTTTGAAGTCTAGAACAGTTTTAGAGAGTTCCTTAGTAGACTTTAAGACCTTTTGAGATTCAATTTGGAGATTTTGCAAGTTGGTTTTGAATTTTCTTCAAATTGAAGCATCGTAAAGGCTTAATTACTATTACCCAGTTGATGGCTGATCGATTCGGTAATTATTATTACTCTTTTATGATGTTTTGCTAAAACCTCAATTCTTGGGGTGTGATCATGTGATTACGGGTTAAATTAGTTTATGGGTGTTGTTAATTACTAGTTTAAATGCTATATTGAAGTGGGTTTCATCATTAGTTGAGGTTTAATTTATGAATTGTAGTTGCAAATGCAGTTCTAATTTTGTGTTCTTAGCTTGCTCGAGAGAGAGGTTTTAGAACCAAAGCTTTTGATTAATGGTTTGTAGGTATTGGGTTGATTTGGGTTCAGCTCGAGAGAGTGATTCCTAAACCCAACCCGATCCATCTTGCTCGAGAGAGAAGATGTATTAAGGTTATGGGTTGTTCTTAATTGCTATGCTTGTTGATGTTCGATAAAAATAACTTGAAGCGGATTAGTTGTTCGAGAGAAAACTATTTCAATTATAGTCTAGCCTACCCACTGATATTTAGCTATTTACTAGTAGTTTCAATTACCCATATATCAAAATTTGCCTATAATCGATCACATCCCGAGAATTCCTCTCCTTATTATTATCTTAATTTGTTTGTGACTGCAATGCAGTTGATAGTTGCAAACCAAAAACCCCTATCTGACATTTAATGTCACCCCTTTAATTTGTTTCATGTCTTTTTTGATAATATTTATTCCTATATCTAGTTAGATCACATTTGTACTTCTTAATTGAACTTTGAATTCGTACCGCTCCCTGTGGGATTCGACCCCAACTCATTTGTTAGATTTTATACTGCTTAACGATCGTTTACACCTAGAATTGGATGAGGTGTGCTTGAAACGTTAATCAAAATAGCGCTACTGTCGGGGTGTTGTGTTGTCTAAAATTATTTTATTGAAGTTCAATTGTGATCTTTGTAGTTATAGTTGAATCTACTTATTTTAGTTTTTGGTTTTGTGTTGCTTGTGTTAAACAGAAGAGGAGATGAGTGTTAACGGAAGTAATGGTAGCCAAGTGGGCCACCAAGATGACATTGGGAATCTCAATGATGTTAATGACCCAAGCCATTTAGGTGGTGTTAGTGCCATTCGTTTACCTCCAGCTGAAGGTAACGTTGTTTTTCACATCACAAGCACAATGCTTCAGCTCCTACAATTGAAAGGATTGTTTGTGGGGCTGGCTCATGAGGATCCCAATGAGCATATCAGGAACTTCATAGATGTTTGTGGGCCGTTCTCGTTTAAGAACATATCGCAAGAATCCATCCGTCTTAGGTTGTTCCCGTTCTCTTTGATAGGTGAAGCTACTAAATGGTTGGCTGAGTTACCAAGGGACTTTATCACCTCTTGGGATTAGCTGACCACAACATTTCAAGTGTGATTCTTTCCCCTATCGAAGATGATGACTCTAAGGGATGGCATCCAAGGTTTCAAATGCTAGGAAGGCGAGCCAATCCATGAGACATGTCTGAGATTTAAGAAGCTGGTGCTTCAGTGCCCAACTCATGGACTTCAAGATAATGTGCTGCTGCAATATTTCTATAGAAGTTTTGACTCGGTAAATAAAAGAGTGGCTGATAAACTTTCTTCGGGTGGTATAATGCAACAGCCCTATGCAATAGCATCCCAACTCCTTGATTCCATGACCAAGATCAACAGGGAATGGTACACTCGAGAAGACCAAGTCTCTCCTCTTACTTATAAAATGACAAAAGAGCAGATCGAAAAGGATCAACAGAGAGACCAAAACATGGCCAAAATGATGACCCAGCTGGATATCTTGACTAAAAATGTCATGGGTGCTGGCGCAAGGAGTGTTAATGTTGTGGGTGCTGGTGGAGCAAACCCCGAAGAAACACAATTTGAAGCGTTGTACAATGAGGAAGTGAACTTCCTAGCCAATCAAGGAGGAGGTTATCGTGCAAACTACCCAAGACCGGGTGGAAATAAAGGATGGAATAGAGATGAGGGCTGGAGAGACCGTGACAGAGAATGGCATGATCGTAACACCACTTGGAAGGAAAGAGAGGGGGAGAAGGATAGTTATGTTCCTCCCCATGAGCGTCAAAATCCCAAAGATTCTGAGGGTGGCCGGAAAGAAGATATGCTTTCACGCATTATCACCAAAGTTGAAGGGTCCAACAAAGTGTTGAAAGAGATGAAAGAGGATGTCTCTACTCTCAATCAGACGATGACCTCTCACTCGGTCTCTATTAAAAAGCTGGAGACCCAAATGGGTTAAATTTCTTCACATCTGAATCCAACACAAAAAGGGGGGTTTCCTAGAGACACAATGGCAAACCCCAAAAAGGAAGCTTGATTTGGTATCCTAGTCGTGCCAAGACGTTAACTCAGGCGCTTCTTGGGAGGCAACCCAAGTTTTTAATTCTTCAAGTTTTATTTTGAATAACGGGTGTTGATGGTGCAGGTTGAAAGGGTGAAAAGTGTTGGAAAAGAAGCATTTTGGTGAGCCAAAAGTCCTCATCGGTGGGTCACCGACGAGGTCAGCGAGCCCAACTTGGACCGCCGTTGGATCCACAAAACCTGATGTGGAAGTCTGTAAAACTCGGTGGGCCAATTAATTAATCGGCGACTCACCGAACAGGTCGGCGAGCCCATTTTAGTCCGCCGTTTGGACCCCCCTAATTGACTGAAGGGCCTGTAAAACTCAGCGAGGTAAATAACCGCTCGGTGCATTGCCGAGTTGTTCGGCGTGGATGACTTACTCCGTCGAAAGGGCCGCGAACTGAAATGTTTTAAAAGGCCAAACGGTTTAATATTTCAAAATCTTTCATATTCTCTCATTTCTAACCCCGTACACTCTCACCCCCACTTTAGATTTTTCGTATTTTTTCTATTTCGCTTGCTTTTTGTGTGTGATTTCGTGCCCAAATTTGGAATACATTGCTTCCTAGCTTTTCAAAATTTACAATTCGGCATACAGGTTGATTTTCCAAACCCCGTACTTTAGTTTAGTGGTTAAACTCAAATTCAATAGGTGAATGTGTATTAATATGTGTTGGGTAATTGTTTGAATGGTGTTTTATGTGTTGGATTGCTCGTATTGTGTTCGAATTGGTGCCTAAATGCTTGAAAAGATGATTGAGAGAGCTCTCACTGTTGTATTGACTCCTCTCCGAGATTCTATTGATGCCCTCACGGCAAGAATCAAGGTGTGCGAGAGAGATCAGGGGGCTACTCATGAGGTGACGGCCTTAAAGGTCGCGATTGCGGAGTTGAGGAAGGATGTGGACCAGCTGAAGTCCACTGATATGTCTCTAATTTTGGGACTGTGGATATTCCTGATGACCTGAGCACAGATATTCCAGCTCATTCTGATGTGCCTCCGGCTACCACCGGAGATGAGGTTAGAGATAATGATGCGGCTGTAGAGTCTGAGGCTGAGACTGATGAGGAGCAGCTAGATGTTGAGGAGGAGACTGCGTTTGAGGGCCTAACTGAGGTGGAGGAGGCTATGGTACATGCTGATGTTCAGACCTCTTTGAGAGACACTACTATGGCTGGGGCTAGTGCATCAACTGTTGATGCTCCACCGGGCACTGATGCCCATCCTCAGAGTGTTACCCCGGGCATTGATGCCCCGACAGATGGAGCAACTGAGTAGACATGATCATCTTTACCTCCCTCTCTGTTGTTTTATTGATTATCTATGTTTTTGTTGCATTTGAGGACAACTGCTTTTCTTTTGTGGGTGGGGTGAGGTATTTCCATACCTACCTTTTGTGATTCTATTTTGTTTGTGATTATTTGGTTTTGTTGATCTATAAATGTGTTTTGATCTTGAATTCGTGTGGATTTTTAGCTTGTGGACCTTGTATGAATGGAATGGTTTTTAACCACATTTTAATTTGCCACATCTTTTGTGTGTGATTGTGGCTGTTCTTGTGAGAATTTGAGTATCGATTTTGATCAATACCGATGACTTGAATAGTGCTCTTAATTGAACGAAATGAATGTGCGGCTACGATGAGGCCAATGAAGTGGCATAGACAATGTGTGAACTTTTAGCATCTCATTGTGACTAGCAGTCATCGAAGGAGTCTCTTGTGATGAATATTGCACACTAGCTAGAAAGTGTGGAGTCTTGTTTGATATTGGTGTCAATGCCTTGTGTGATGAGATTACTTTGAACAATGTGTGATGACACCTAGAATTTTCCCCGTTGGTCCGGTTGACTAAGTGATGCAAGTACTTGAAATGATCTTAGGCAACAAATTTTGAAGAGTGAAATAATTTGAAAATATACCTCTTTTGTGGCCAACCTTGTGAGATGTGTTAACCTTGCTTGAACCATTTTGAGCCTTATCCTCTTTCTTGGAAGAAACTTGAACAATTGTAACCTCTCTTTATTCCATTCACCCATAACTTTCATGAAGTGTGGTTTGTTTGAATAGCCAACTTAGGCCAAAAGCCTAAGTTGGGGGTGTGGTGAAAAGAGAAGGAAAGTCAAGAAGTGTGAAAAACCCCCCTTTGAGTAATCGTTTGAAAAAGATGGAACCCCTCCATATAAAAAAAAGAAGAAAAAAAAGAAAAGAAATGAGAAAAGAAGCAAAGAAAAAGAATGAAAAAGTTATGAAATAAAGTGGTGGAATTTGCAAATGAAATGGGGTATCCGATAGTTCATATGAAGTTGAATAATGGGGTGGATTGTGAGCATTTTTGAAATGTTAAAGAAAAAGAGGAAAGTGATGTTCAAACCATACTTCATGAAGGTGGAAGCCACTGAGCCTAAATGACCATACCTTGACACTCAGCCCCGTTACAAGCCGAGAAAAGACTTTTGTGATCTTGAGTGAGCTGAAACAAATGTTGATTGAAAAATAAGGGCAAACCTATGGGTGAATTCATGCATGTGTTAATCTTTGTGAGCATGACAGTTGTATGTGATTCCGGAACTTTAACATGGTTGAGAAATTGTGTGTGAATATGGAATCATCTTTGTTATGAGGGCATTTGAGTACCTTTATTGAGCTTGAACTTGAATTTGAAGCAACTATTGTGAACTTCAGTATCTTTGATAATGGTGAGTCACAATTTGAATCTTTGAGTGCACAGTTGATCATTGCATGAGTTAGTCGAACCTTGTTGTGTGCATTCATGTTGAGTCTTATGCAGCACTATGTCAGACATCCTTTTTGAACTGCTGATCTTGAATTTTACTTGAGGACAACCAAAAGTTTAAGTTGGGTGTGTTGATGAGTCTGAGATTTGGACTCATTTAGGGCTTTGTTTATATAGATTTAGTGTCCTCAAATGCTTAATTTGTACCATAAAGTGATGATAAAGACTTGATTTTCAGGTATATGGATTGAGGAGCAAAGCAAGGACACTAACTGGTAAAAAGGAACAAAACAAACTGAAGAAGTGAAGAAAGGCGAGTCTGAGGATTGCCAAGAGAACTTGGCGTGTCGCTGAGTGACTACTTTAACCGCCTAAAGTTTCAGTGTGCCAACCCTGAGGGAGGAAACCAAGTAGGCGACAAAAAAGGGGCAGACAGTGAATCGCCGAGCTGTTCCACGATTCCAAAAGAGATCGCCAAAAGTTACAGGACTTGAGGATGCTGAGAGCCAATGCAAAAAGGCGATAGAAGAGAGCAATAGGCGGTTCGCCTAGTGGTTCGGCGAACCCGACTTACCTCACCTAATGGCCCTTCGTGGCTAATTTTCATCAACTATAAATAGAATTTTGAATTGTAAATTGGAGAGTTCCTTTCAGCTTAGAATTTTTCTTTGAAGTCTAGAATAGTTTTAGAGAGTTCCTTAGTAGACTTGAAGACTTTTTGAGATTCAATTTGGAGATTTCGCAAGTGGGTTTCGAATTTTCTTCAAATTGAAGCATCGTAAAGGCTTAATTACTATTACCTAGTTGATGGCTGATCGATTGGGAAACCGTTTTTACTCTTTTATGATGTTTGGCTAAAACCCCAATTCTAGGGGTGTGGTCATGTGATTACGGGTTGAATTAGTTTATGGGTGTTGTTAATTACTAGTTTAAATTCTATATTAAAGTGGGTTTAATTATTAGCTGAGGTTTAATTTATGAATTATAATTGCATATGCAGTTCTAATTTTGTGTTCTCAGCTTGCTCGAGAGAGAGGTTTTAGAACCAAAGCTTTTGATTAATGGTTTGTAGGTATTGGGTTGATTTGGGTTCAGCTCGAGAGAGTGAATCTTAAACCCAATCCTACCTATCTTGCTCGAGAGAGAAGATGTATTAAGGTTATGGGTTGTTCTTAATTGCTATGCTTGTTGATGTTTGAGAGAAATAACTTGAAGCGGATTAGTTGTTCGAGAGAAAACTATTTCAATTATAGTGTAGCCTACCCACTGATATTTAGCTATTTACTAGTAGTTCTAATTTTTTGTTCTTAGCATGCTCGAGAGAGAGGTTTTAGAACCAAAGCTTTTGATTAATGGTTTGTAGGTATTGGGTTGATTTGGGTTCAGCTCGAGAGAGTGAATCCTAAACCCAATCCTACCCATCTTGCTCGAGAGAGAAGATGTATTATGGTTATGGGTTGTTCTTAATTGCTATGTTTGTTGATGTTCGAGAGAAATCACTTGAAGCGGATTAATTCTTCGAGAAAAAACTATTTCAATTATAGTTTAGCCTACCCAGTGATATTTAGCTATTTACTAGTAGTTTCAATTACCCATATATCGAAATTTACCTATTGTTGACACCCAATTTTGGCCCAACATTTTCAAAATTCGTAACTTCTAAGTTTTATTTAATCGATAGTTCAAAATATTTTTTTTTATAATTTTAAACAAGTTTATCGATATTTATCCTTATTAGTCAAAATTTTAGGATTTTTTATCAATTAATTTTAATTACATTATTTTTTATCACAACCGGTTGACTACGTTCAAATATTTTTTCATTTTGATTAAATCATAATTTCTGTTAAATTGCATTTTTTACATGTCATTGGTTACATTCATTAAAATTTTTAATATTCATTTTATTCGTTACATTTGTTAATATTCATTTTGATAATTTGCACAGTCTAGAAATTCATTCAAATATGGATAAGATTTCATTCACAGATATTTTACTAACTGGTGGTTTTGGCTCACGGTTTTAAGATAATGATATTGCATTATTGGTGGTTTTCAATTTTCCTATTTAAAGAATAGCTTGCTCATTAAGTTAAGGGGTGGTGGATAAGATTTTAGGGGCTAATTTTCAGATTTTTAATGTTTAAGGGAATTCTTTGAGTGTCCATATTTTTCCGACGAAAGCTCGGCCGGAATCTGGCAAACCACCACCCAGAAGCCCTCCGTTAATCTAGTTGCTTTTCCATCTCTTCCCCTTGCTGCTACCATCACCAGACCAGCAGCTCACGATTAAAGGAGCAGCCAGCTCCAATAAGCCATCGATTTTACTAGAAACGGAACTTTCCTCCGGTGAACAGTCAACCCACCTCCGTTCATCACCTTTTCTCTGGTGAAAAACAACTCCGACCACCTCACTCTTCTTCTCCGGCGGAATAACAATCAACAACAGCAACTCCAAATACCCATCAAAACCCCAAACAAAATAATCATACCAAAACAGCCACCACTAACCACACTGTTCACTCCATTTCCCATTGAGTTCCTCCATTAATGGAGAACTTCGAGCTACGAGCTTCAAACGAGCTCAAAGCTCCATTGGCTAAGCTCATCGTTGGAGTAGCCATCCCAAGCAATAGAAACCACTCCCTTCCCCTCACCCTTTTTGATTTTTATTTTTGTTTTGCAGGTACTTTAGTGAGCTACGAGCTCTTTTCCGGTGAGCTCGTGAGCAACAAGAAACAACCAGACCTCAAACTCCGGCGAGACACCACCTGAAACAACAAAAAGAGGATGAAAACAACCACCACTAAGATCCAGTCCAGCAAACCAGAAAGCTTCACAAATCTGAGCTACGGAGATTGTGAATAACAGTCGGTCAATTTCTTTTCCCTTTTTGTTATTATCTTTCTCGGTTAATTATTACAGATCTGGACATTTTCTATTTTATCTTCTTATTTTGTATAGTATTATTACAGATCAGAGAGTGTTTGTTCTTGCTTATGTGTAGTTATTATTTTATTCAATTTACTGATTGTTAGGCTCTATTTTTTCCATATTCATTCAGTTTGTGATGTTGTTTTTGTGAGAAGCGATTCCATGCATTTTTTTATTTTTTGATATTTTCTAATCACTTTCATGTTTCAGTTGAGTTACTGTATAGTTGGTTTATTTATTCTAGTGTCAATTTTAATTATTGAGGTTCTTGTCTTATTATTTACCAAGTGTTCTTTAATTTCTTTTTACTATTTTATGTTTCTTCTAATCAGTGTTGGTAGTGGAATATTATCTCTTATCCATTCTTGTTTCACTGTTGCTATACTTTTAAGTTTGAATATTGCAATAATTATAATTGACTCGGTTTATCAAATGGTCAATGTTTAGTGTCTTAAAATGTTATTTTTTATTTTTCTACACATTGTCATTAAGTTGTATGTTAGAATTGGCCAATGAATAAATCTCTCCATCGGTTTTCGAGGCCTCCCCATTGTAAAAGATGAAAATTTAGTTTAAGTTCATATATTTTGTTTGTTAAAATTGGCCGATGAAGAAATTACCATCGATTTCCAAGGCCTCCCATGCATATAAGACGGATTTTTATTTTAAGTTTTTATTCATTTCATTAATTTTTATTCATATTTATTTATTACTAATACTTTTACTAAGTGTATTTACAGGTATCCCGGAGTCGCTTCCCATTGAAGCTAATCGAAGGGAGTTCGAATTATATTTTTTATTCATTATTGTGTAAATTATCGATGTTAGGAAAACATTAGGCCATTTTTTATATTATTGTTTTGGTTTATTACTTGTGTATATTGCATGTTTGTTTTACTTGTATATTATTTTTATCTCCTCCTCAATTTGAAAAATAAATTCAGTCGGGACCACATTTGTGGATTTTGAAGGATGCCTAACACCTTCCCTTCAGAATAACTTGAACCCCTTACCTAGAATCTGTTGGTTTCGTAGACATTTCTAATTGGTTTCCTAGTTTTTCCTAAAATTAGGTGGGACTCCTTTAAAACTCTTTTTTTTTCTTAAAATTCTTTTAAAATTTAATTAATTGATAATTTTTTGAGTCACCGCGACGTTTCACCTTATTCAAATAAAGTAGGGATGTAAACACCTATAATCGATCACATCCCTAGAATTTCTCTCCTTATTGTAATCTCAATTTGTTTGTGACTGCATTGTAGTTGATAATTGCAAACCAAAAACCCTATCTGACATTTAATGTCACCCCTTTAATTTTTTTCATGTCTTTTTTGATAATTTATATTCATGTATCTAGTTAGATCACATTTGTACTTCTTAATTGAACTTTGAACACATACCGCTCCCTGTGGGATTCGACCCCTACTCATTTGTTGGGTTTTATACTACTTAACGATTGTTTACACCTAGAATTGGATAAGGTGTTCTTGAAACGTTAATCAAGCCTCCTTCCTTTTGGAGCATTCCCCACTTTTATTTTTAGTTTTTAGGATGATTGGGGGTCTTGTCCCGACATCTGTCTTAGTACTTAGAGGCTTCATAGATAGTAGAGGTTTGAGAAGTCTGTTTCATTTCCAGATGTTAATGTTTTAGACTTGAGTCGCCTTCTTGTGGCCAGTGAATGTTTTAAAACATTATGAGTTATTTCCTTTAAAGAAATTTGAGAAAAGTTTTGTTTTGAGTTCATTTATTGTTGAGTAAGTCTTCCACTAAGAGTTGAGCCAGGCCAAGGGTACGCTTGGGGCCAGCAATGGTTCTCGAGTGTCGACTACGTCCAGGATGTAGGCTCGGAGCGTGACAAACTTGGTGTTAGAGCACAGAGTTTAAGAGTTCTAAGGTATCTATGAAGCCGTGTTTGTAGAGTCCTAGTTATCGGTGTGAAGCGCGCCACATCTATATATAGGAGGCTGCGACATTTAGGAACTATCTCACTTCTTTCGTACTCTTTTCGTGCGATAGAGTTCAACTCTATAAAGTTTCTTTCTAATTCGTGTTTGCGCGTATCTTTCAGATCATGCCTCCACGAAGAGCTGTTCGAGTTCGTCCTGCTAGGAGAAATGTTGATCCTCAGGATCAAGGGGTCCCCAATGCACAAGAAGTGTAACCCCAAGGAGAGGTCACTAATACTGATTTCTGAGATCCTATCCGGATGTTGAGTCAAGTTGTGACCAACCAAGATGGGTAACAAAGAGGGAATCAACATGATGTGGCTGATACATCCAGGATCTGTGAGTTCTTAAAGATGAATCCTCCAGACTTCACCAGTTCAAGTGTCATTGAGGATCCGGAAAACTTTGTGGAAGAGTTGCGGAAAGTGTTTGAGTTGATGCATGTTGCAGATGCTGAGCGTGTGGAACTAGCTGCATACCAACTCAAGGGTTTTGCTAGAGTCTGGTACGATGAATAGAAGAAGAGTAGAGCTGAGGGTGCACCAATTGTGAGCTGGGTTGTGTTCAAAGAGGCTTCCATGGGGCGTTTCTTTCCCCGTGAACTGAGAGAGGCAAAGGTAAGAGAATTCCTCACTCTTAGGCAGGAATCCATGAGTGTACATGAGTACAACCTCAAGTTCACTCAACTATCCCATTATGCTCCGGAGATGGTTGTTGAGATGAGGAGCAGGATGAGCTTGTTTGTGTCTGGGTTGTCTCGTCTGTCAAGCAAACAATGTAAGGCTACGATGTTGTAAGGGGATATGGACATAGCAAGGCTGATGATCCATGTGCAAAAGGTTGAGAAAGATAAGCTGAGAGATAGAGAAAATTTTCGAAACAAGAAGGCTAAGACAACAAGAAATAAGTCCGGGCAGCAGAAGAGTTATGCGAACCGGTCATCCTTTCAACAAAAGCCAAATGGAACTGCTTCATCATCTGCTAGCGCATCTGCACCAAAGAACAAATGTGAGTTTAAGAATCAGAATTCTCAGAACTTCAGAGCTAGACCTGCACAATCTCAAGGTAGTGTGGCACAAGGAGGTAAATGGACTCCTGTATGTACTAAGTATGGTAGGAACCACCCAGGAGCGTGTCGTGATTGCTCCACTGGTTGCTTCAAGTGTGGTCAGAATGGTAAATTCATGTAAGAGTGCCCTAAGAACAGGCAGGGTAGTGGTAATGGGGGCAATAGAACCCAATCTTCTTTAGTGGATCTGCCAGACAGAGCTGCACCTAGAGGAGCTACTTCAGGAACATGCGGAGGAGCAAACCGTCTGTATGCTATCACAAGTTGTCAAGAATAAGAGAATTCAGCAGATGTTGTCACTGGTATGATCAAAGTCTTTACTTTTGATTTATATGCATTACTTGATCCTTGTGCGAGTTTATCTTTTGTGACTCCATATATTGCTATGAGGTTCGATATTATTCCCAAACAACTTATTGAGCCGTTCAGTGTTTCCACACCTGTTGGTGAGTCTATTATAGCTGAGAGAATTTATCGTGATTGTACAATTTCAGTCAATCACAAGGACACCATGGCTAACTTAGTTGAGTTAGATATGGTGGACTTTGATGTTATTCTAGGTATGGACTCGTTTCATGTCAGCTATGACTCAGTTGAATGTAGAACTCGAGTAGTTAAGTTCCAATTTCCTAATAAGCAAGTTTTTGAGTTGATGACTAATTCAAAAGTGCCTAAAGGTCATTTTATTTCGTACATTAAGGCTAGAAAGTTAGTTTCCAAGGGGTGTATCTATCACTTAGTCCGAGTTAATGACTCTAGTGTCGAGACACCACCTATTCAGTCAGTTCCAGTTGTGATTGAGTTTCCAGAGGTCTTTCCAGATGATCTTCCCAGAGTCCCCCCGAGAGAGAAATAAACTTTGGTATAGATATTCTTCCTGATAATCATCCAATATCTATTCGGCCATATAGAATGGCTCCAACTGAGTTAAAAGATTTAAAAGAGCAGTTGAAAGACCTTCTTGATAAAGGTTTCATTTGACCAACTGTCTCACCTTGGGGCGCTCAGGTCTTATTTATGAAGAAGAAGGATATTTCTCTTAGGATATGTATTGATTACCACCAATTGAACAAGGTTACTATAAAGAATAAGTATCCCCTGACGAGAATTGATGATCTTTTGGATCAACTTCAGGATGACACTAGCTTTTCTAAGATAGACCTCAGATCTGTCTATCATCAGTTGAGAGTAAGAGAGTGATATTCCAAATACATCGTTAAGGACCCACTATGGTCATTATGAGTTTCTTGTCATCTCATTTAGTTTGACTAATGCTCCTGCAGCGTTCATGGATCTTATGAGCAGAGTGTTTAAGCCTTATCTTGATATGTTTGTTATCGTATTCATTGATGACATTCTAATTTATTTGAGGAATGAGGAGGATCATGATAGTCATCACACAGTAGTTGTCCAAAATCTCAGAGATAGAGAGTTGTATGCAAAAATTTCCAAGTGTGAGTTTTTTCTTGAGTCTGTGGCATTCTTAGGCCACATTATTTCTAGTGATGGGATCCGAGTTGACACTCAGAAGATTGAGGCAGTGCACAACTGGCCTAGACCAACATCTCCAACTGATATTAGGAGTTTCTTAGGATTGGCTGGTTATTATAGAAGGTTCGTCGAAGGGTTCTCATTTATTTCATCCCCATTGACAAAGTTGACTCAGAAGACAGCGAAGTTTCAATGGTCGGAAGCTTGTGAGAAAAGCTTTCAGGAATTGAAAACATGGTTGACTACTGCCCTAGTGTTGACCTTACCAGAGGGTACACAAAGCTTTGTTGTGTATTGTGATTCATCCAGAGTTGCACTGGGTTGTGTATTGATGCAGAATGGCAAAGTTATAGCTTATGCCTCCAGACAACTTAAGGTTCACGAGAAGAATTACCCGACCCATGATATAGAGTTGGATGTTGTAGTGTTTGCTTTTAAAATTTGGTGTCACTATCTCTATGGTGTTCATGTCGATGTGTTCACCGATCACAAGAGTCTTCAGTATGTATTAAGTTAGAAATAGCTTAATCTCAGACAAAGGAGGTGGTTGGAGTTACTCAATAATCATGACATGAGTATTCTCTATCACCCAGGTAAGGCTAATGTTGTTGCCGATGCCTTGAGCTGGTTGTCTATGGGTAGTACTGCCCATGTTGAGGAGGACGAGAAAGAATTAGCCAAAGATGTGCACAGACTTGCATGGTTAAGAGTCCGGTTAATGGATTCCAATGAAGGTGGAGTGGTGGTGATGAATGGGGCTGAATCATTTCTAGTGTCCGAAGTGAAAGCGAAACAAGACCAAGACCCTGTTTTGCTTAAATTGAAGGCAAATGTTCATAAGCAAAAAGTGATGGTTTTTGAACAAGGGGGAGATGGTGTTAAGGTATCAAGGAAGATTGTGTATACCAAATGTGGATGAACTCCAAGAGAGGATCATGAAGGAATCTCATAGCTCCAGATACTCTATTCATCCTGGTTCCACAAAGATGTATCGTGACTTGAGGTAAGTCTATTGGTGGAGTAGTATGAAGAGGTGTATTGTAGAGTTCGTTGCTAAGTGCCCGAATTGCCAACAAGTCAAGGTAGAGCACCAAAGGCCCGGTGGTATGGCTCAGAACATAGATCTTCCGGAATGGAAGTGGGAGATGATCAATATGGATTTCATTACTGGTTTACCGCGGTCTCACAGGCAACATGATTCGATTTGGGTGATTGTAGATCGGATGACTACATCAGCCCATTTCTTGCCAGTAAAAACTACCTACTCAGCAGAAGATTATGCCAGATTATATATTCAAGAGGTAGTCAGACTTCATGGATTTTCGGTATCTATTATTTCGGATAGAGGTGCGCAATTCACCACACAATTCTGGAAGTCTTTCCGGAAAGGTTTGAGTTCGAAGGTAAATTTGAGCACCGCTTTCCATCCTCAGGCTGATGGTCAAGTAGAGCGCACAATTCAGACTTTAGAGGATATGTTGAGAGCGTGTGTGATCGATTTCAAGGGTAATTGGGATGATCACTTACCTCTCATTGAGTTTACTTACAATAACAATTATCACTCTAGCATCCAGATGGCTCCTTATGAGGCTCTTTATGGGAGAAGAGATATATCTCCTATTAAATGGTTTGAGGTTGGTGAAGCTGGGTTAATAGGACCAGACTTAGTTCATCAAGCTATGGAGAAAGTAAAGATCATTCAAGAGAATTTGAAAACAATGCAAAGTCGTCAGAAATCCTACACAGATGTTAGGAGGATAGACTTGGAGTTGAGGTGGATGATTGGGTTTATTTGAAGGTTTCACCCATGAAGGGTGTTATGAGGTTTTGAAAGAAGGGGAAGCTTAGTCCTCAGTATATTGGTCCTTACAGGATATTCAAGAGGAATAGCAATGTAGCCTACGAGTTGGAGCTACCGTCAGAGTTAGCAGTAATATATCCATTGTTTCATATTTCTATGTTGAAGAAGTGTATGGGCGATCCTTCACTTATTATAACTACAGAGAATATTGGTATTAAGGATAGCCTATCTTATCAGGAGATTCCTGTCAAGATTCTGGATCGTCAGGTTCACAAGTTGAGAACCAAGGAGGTTGCATCAGTCAAGGTCTTATGGAGGAACCAGTTTGTTGGGGAAGCTACTTGGGAGGCTGAGGAGAATATGAAGAAAAGATACCCACATCTCTTTGCTTCCGGAGAAGCTTCAAACAAAGGTACTAATTCTTTTCATGGTACTCGTTAAGTTGAGATTTTGAATTCTGTTGTGTTAAATTGCATGTTGGGTGTTTGAGCTGGGTGTTAGATGTTGCCACCATTAGTTCTATTTAGAGTAACCTCATTCGAGAATGAATGTTCTCAAGGGGGACATATTGTAACACCTCAGTCTTAAAAATAACTAATTTAGAAAGAACTAATTTGGAAAGAGCTAACTTGAGATTTGTTCAAGTTAAGCTTACGTTGTGAGTTTTGGGTCAATCTGCAACGACCATAACTTTCAGTACACGATGAGTTAGGTGCCCCATAAGATATCAAACGAAAGGTCTTTGGATCCTCTTTTCAAGGCCACCGAGTTTGCTAAAATCTGAGTTTGGATGAGGGAGATATGTCCGTTTGAGTTCAACCTGTACAATTAAGGAAATTTACCCGAATTAATGAGGGGTATTTTTGTCTTTTCCTTCCCCTTTAGCTTTTAACATTTTTAGAAATATTTTAGGGGTCTAAACTGATTGAGATCAGTTTTCATAATTCAAAATCACGCTTAGGGTTTTGAGAGGAGTTCAAGAGGAGGAAACAAGGAGGAGTTCAAGCGTTCGCCAAGATTTCTTGCGAATCGAGGATTTGTTTCGCCAAATTAAGGTATTTAAATTTTCATAGTATTGGGTTCGTTAACCCACACGCCAATCATGTGAATTCCATCCGTAATTTCATTCTTGAGGTTGAATGATTTGAATTCTTGATGGGTGTTCTTGAGGTTTTGTTCTTCAAGCTTTGTTTAAGGATTGATGAATTCTTGAGGTGAGGATTTCGATTTTTTAGAGTTGTTCTTAAGGAAATTGAGTAGATTCTCATGTACTTGTATTGGGTAATTTAATCTAAGGAAAGTTTAAGGAAAACAATCGATTCTAGGCGAATTAGGGTCAGAAAATCAGAAGAAAAATTTGTCGGGTCATTCTGGGAGGGGGCTGGGGCGTCTTGCCCCAAATGCGCTAGGAGGGCTGGCGTGGGGCGCCAACTGTGCGCCATAATTGGCACCCAGTAATTGGGGGCCTGGCGCGATGCGCCACCCCTACGCCCGAAGCGTCAGGACACCTTCTTCTTCGTTCATCAATCCATACTTGTCCCTCCGAGTTGAGGTTTCATTCCTTTCTTAATCCTGACTATCTAAACTACATTTAATCATCACGAGATCCTTCATATCATGAATCATAACTCTTGAATTCATAATTCAAATTCAAGATCGACTTAAGAGTAGAGTTCGAGGGAGTTCTTTTGAGTCATTTGAGAAGTCTTTTGCAACTTTTAAAAACTTATTTTAAGACTTGAGTACTTGAGTAATTGAGTATGAGGATGAGTAGAGTTGAGTTTCATTTTTCCAAATGAATATATGGGAACTAAGTATTCCCAAGAGTAAATGTTTTTACATTTAAAATGAGAGGATACATCGATTTCCAAATGAGTTCATGAGGAGTTTTTGAGTATAATCTCTTTTAAGAGAACCTTTTGAGTAATAATCTCAAAGTTTGAGGATGAGGAAATGTTTTTAAACATATGAGCTGAGTTATATTATTGGGAGTTGTATTGAGCACCATATGGGTACGAGTTCAAACAACTCAAAGTCCTCATAAACCATGTAGCCAACGTTGGTAGAAAGGGTCATACTTTTTAGATGAATCCTTATTGCTTTTTAAGCATAGCTTAGTGGATCCACTTAGTTAAGGATCTCTTATACTCCGGCAAGGTATAGGACAGTTCTCGCAGTGTGGGCGAGATGATGTATCATCACATAGCTCATAATGATGGTTGTCGGTTAGAGAATCTCCCATATAAGAGTTATTATTCTATTTTTAAATACATTGAGTTGTTATCTACTATTTAAATGCTTTATATAAACTGCATCTTTATTTTTGTTTTTATATTGTATTGAGTTGAGTATCCATGAGTTGAGGTTGAGTTGAGTGGAGATGAGGTGAGTATGTTTCATTCTTTCCAAGTTCAATTTTTTATGTTATGTTCAGTGTTCCCCTTACATGCTCGTACATTGAATGTACAGATGCCATTTGGCCTACATCGTTTCATGATGCTGATACAGGAGATTAGGGTCATCAACAAGCACTTCCTTTATACCACTTGCAATCCTAGAGTTGCTTTGGTATCCTCCTTTCTTCCGGAGGATTCCCCACTTTTATTTTCAGTTTTTAGGATGATTGGGGGTCTTGTCCCAACATCCATCTTAGTACTTAGAGTCTTCATAGACAGTAAATGTTTGAGAAGTCTGTTTCATTTTCAATTGTTAATGTTTTAGACTTGAGTCGCCTTCTTGTGTCCAGTGAATATTTTTACACATTATGACTTATTTCCTTTAAAGACATTTGAGAAAAGATTTGTTTTGAGTTCATTTATTGTTGAGTAAGTCTTCTGCTGAGAGTTGAGCCAGGCCAAGGGCTCACTTTGGGCCAACAATGGTTCTCGAGTACCGGCCATGTCCAGGGTGTAGGCTCGGGGCGTGACAACATCTGCTTTCCCTTGGGTTAATCCTCACACTTCATTATTTAACTTTTCCATGGCTCTTGGATGCCTCAAAAGCTCTGGCATTATCCACTCTAAAGTTGTATACGTTGTATCTGTACGACCAGCAAAATCATCCTACACATTAAAAAGAAACACACACACAACAAAACTAAAATTGTTATGCTGGATTATGTGTGAATGATTAGGTGCATGTGGAAACATAAAAAAAATATACTAACACATCACCAAGCTTTTTACAACGAAACAATATAGTAGAGTGAATTCTAATTAAGTTCTTGGAAGATAGTATGAGAGATACTTACTTACCAAGATGATAGCTTTCAATGAATCCCTTTGAAGAACAAAGCCAATTTCCTTTCCATTCTGAATTTCCAACAAAACGTCTACGAAGTCTTTAGTACTATATTCTCCCTTATTGTTCCTACTAATGTGTTCTTCAATCACACTCTCAAAAAATGTATCCAACTCTTTAGCCACTTTCTCCACTTTGGTGTCAAGACCAGTGATTCTATTGACCCATTCAAGCCATGGAATATAATCCCCAATGCTAAAAGTACCCAAAAGTGACCTTATAATTCATTCCACCTTCTCATTCATTATATTTCCTCCCTAAGGCCACTCTGCTAACTATGTTATTGGTGAGAGAACAAAAACAATCTCTTAAATCTATCACTGAACTTGAAGAATAACACTCTTTTCTGATTTTTTCAATCATATTCAATGTTTCTTCCTCTCTCACATGACGATAATATTGGAGTCTTTTGTTGTTGAGAAGGTGAAGCACGGTGACACTTCTAATTTGTCTCTACTACTCCCCATAGGGACTAAATGCCACGTCCTTTGAGCCATAAAATAATCTATCAGCAATGCTAGATTGAGGTCTGCTTGTGCATACGACATCATAAGCTTTCATGAAAGCACGAGCAGCTTCGACAGAAGAAGCAACAAACACTGGCTTACAGCCCAAATGAAGTAGCATGACTGGACCATGTTTCTCCGATATCTTATGGAGAGAACGGTGGTGCCAATTTCCTATGATTGGAAGCTTTCTCGGATACGGTGGTAACTTTTTTTGATTATTTGAAATAGTAAAGAAGCATTGATGAATAAAGAAAATGAAGAGAAACAGAGAAATTAGAAGAGCATACCAGGGAAGATCCATTCTTTCTTTATTTATTTTTTGTCAACTAGGAAATCTAGAATTGAGTATATAAACTGGAATATGCAATATGGTATACTAATTTTCCAGTAAAGGTTCCTGGATGGTGTTGAGACAAATTAGGGGGTGATTATTTCTAACTCATCAATGTGTTTGATGTTTCAAAGTAAATGCAGTACTATGCTTTGTTTTGATGATTTGACAAACTTACCGAAGAACGAGATGAGAGACCAAATATGCACCAGGCTAATCTGTTATATGATTTAAATGCTCAATCATGGGGAACTATCTTCCGATGGATCTTATTTCATAGGGGAATTAATGAGGGACAAGGTACGCAGCAGAACGATCTGGACTAGTCAACTCTCACAACTATCAACAATTATAAAGTTGTTGTCACTGTTGTAGAAATGCAGCACTGCAGAAAACTTGTTGTAGCCCCCCGTTTCTTGTTAAATTGTCAAAGTTTTCACTTCTCTCATCCTCCTTATGTATTCAACATACCAAGAGATGAAAACCCAAGTTTTGTGAAATCAAAATATTCATATTTTCTCTGCAAAGTCTCCAAGGTGCTCCAACAAGACATAGCTCCAAAAACCAAATAACATGTTCCTTACAATTGATTTCATTAAGTTCTAGGTTGTGGAGTCTCTGTATTTTGCTCTAACATTGTAAACCTACTCTTCTTATGGAGAAATTTTATTTTCTCTCTTATCTTGTAGATTTGAGTTGTGGGCTAGAGTTAGTCATGGTTGCACTATTGTGGGCTAAAGTTAGCAATGGTTGTAATATTTTAGGCTAGCGTTAGCCTTGGTTGTCTGTACAACTGTTACTAAGGCCAGAACCATTCTTTATTTACATGTAAAATTGTATCGGGTAATTCTTAAATTGCTCATATGTGTAAAGATCATTTCTTTGGTGTTCGAATGGATTTGGATATGACTTAAGGTCATTAAAACCACTTAGCACAAAGTTTAGTTGAAAGCTTCAGTATTGATTAAGTTTTTGACATAAGATTCTACTTAGGTCAACTGAAAATGATCATATCACCCAACACATAATGAATAAGGTGTCATATGACCTATCAAATTGAATTCTTTGAGTCTTCTTTCCAACGCCACTAAATTTGCCTTATTTTGATTTCGGAGTAAAAAGTTATAACCATTTTACCAGAGTCTTCCATATCAGAGTTTTCTAAGTCTATTAACGACGGATCCAACCTATAGGGTGTAGGTTGAACGGCGACCCGTCCTGTTAAGTCGTCGGAAAAGTATTGGGAGTCAAATTTCGGGACCCAATTCCTACGGATTAATTCTGCGGGCAGTAAAAACTACTATTGGCCATTGTTTGGACCCGTAAATGGAGTTTTGAGGATTAACAATTCAATATAAATTCCATGGATGGGATCTACGGTTTGTAGATCAAACCACGAACCATAGATAGTCCCATGGACAGTTTTTGTCAGTTTTTAAATAGGGGTAGTTCAGACTTTTCCCACCCCTTCTAAGCCTAAACCACGACCCTTTTCACCTAATTAAGGGTCTAAACCGTGTTAAAACATTATTTTATGTTCTGTAACACTTCAAATACTTAGAGTAAGGATTAAAGAGGAGAAAAGCTAGGGATTTCTAACGTTCTTCGAATTTCGTCGATTTCGCCAAGAACTTTGTTCTTTCAATGTATGTAAGGCTATGATAGTGTTGGACTAGTCGTCCTCATGCCCTATATCTACTTTCAAATCAGTAAAAGAGTAATCTAGTGTTCTATCCTTAGATTTGAGTATTTTTGAGATGAGTTGATTTTGGGTTCTTGAGTTTCTGATTCTTTTTTAAATTCTATTCCTAATTATTTAATTGTTATATGTTATGCATTGAAATTCTTGAGTTGATTCGTTCATGTCTATATTTCAACATGATCCCTATGAATTGAGTATTCTTGAGATGAATAGTATCGTTTTCTTGAGTTCTTGAGTTCTAAGTATTGAGTTTTCTATATTGTTATTGAGATCCTTGAGTTTATTAATTCATGTCTATATTTCAGCATGAACCCTAATTTGAGTTATAAATCTTGAGAATCTTTTAAAGCCAACATTTGTGTTTTAAACTGACTTTTTGAGGAAGTAAAGAGGAGTTTGAGAAAGAGTATAATGGAACTAAGTATTTCCCAAATGTTTCATTTTTATATGAAGAAAGAGTACTATTTTGAGAAAAGTGAAACTTTGATTTCTAAATGAGTTTATGAGTTCAAAGATATTTCAGAGCAACATGAGATTCGTTGAGATCACATCATCTGCTCGTCAGCTTTTGGTGAGGCCTCTTTGCTTACGGAGGACTCTAGTTTTATGATTTGCTAGTAGTAGCACTTTGAGGTGTCGTGGGTCCTGTCCCGACACCTATCTTTATACAGTTGATAGTTCATAGATAGACAGTCTTGCAGTATTCAGTAACGAATGATGCTTGTGTATGGTTGAATTAGTCTTCCGCTTAGTAGTAAGTCAGGACAAGGGTTCTCATGGAGGCCAACAATGGTTCTCGAGTGCTGCCCACGTCTAGGGTGTAGGCTAGGGGCGTGACAAGTGATTTCCAGGTTAGAAACTATATTCCTAAACAATATTCTACTCTTTCGTAAAAAACAAAATATATTTTCTAGAAAATGTTTTTCATTCACCAACCAAACACAAGAAAAAAAATTCATTCACAAACCAAACATGAAAATATAAGTTAGACATCAACTTGTTTTTCAAGAAACATTTTCTAGGAAATCATTTTTGTTACTTTTTTTAATAAAGAATTAAGAAAATAACAGAGAAAGACTTTGAGAGAAAAAATATTGCAGTATTATCAAAGGGAATTATTTTATTAATAATCCAAAGACTTACACTTATAGATATAATTTCTAACTAAAAATAGACAAATATGCTACTAACTTATTAGTAAAATTCAAATAACAAATAAAAGAACTAACTCCTAAACTCAAGTCAAATAGGACTCTAATAACATAATTTAAAAACCCTAAAAATAGCTAACTGGTTTTATTTCTGCAATATTCTGAGACATATTCTCAACACTCCCCTTTGGATCAGAAATTGTAGATTGTAGTCTCATCTGAAATTGACCTTATGAACAAATCTGTCAATTCATCTTTTGTCTTGCAAGGCTTGTGTGCATCTTCTGGATTAAATGAGAAGCTCTTACCTCTCATTTCAACTTGTAAAATCTCTTGATTAGTAGAATCAAAGATTCGACAATATTTGTCTAAAATTAATAATTTAAATCCTTTTTCTATTAACTGACCAACACTAAATAAACTTTTATCAATATCAGGCACATAAAGAACATTTGAAATTATTTTTGTACCTGAATTTGTTTTTATTGAAACAGACCCTTTTCCTTTTGCAGGAATACAATCACCATTCCCAATTCTGACTTTCTCATTTTTCATAGGAATGAACTCTTTAAAAATATTTCTTTCATATGTCATGTGGTTTGTACAACCACTATCAATCATCCAAATATCAGATTTTTTGGTTGAAAAACAAGTAGCCACAAATAAGTGGTGTTCTTCTTCTTCAGTAGTAACTTGGGCAACAATTTCATCTTTTTGAAATTTCTTTTTGAAAATCACAGTTTCATGACCAAGTTGTTTGCAGATCTTGCACTCCGCATTTGGTCTTTTCCAACATTTATATGGAGTATGTCCATTTTTTTCCACAGTGCTGACAAGGTGGGTAATTTTTCAACAATTTACCCTTGCGTTGAGTTTTGTGGCCGGCTACTAATGCTCCTTCAACCATGCCATCTTGCCTCATAAGTCTCCTTTGTTCTTGAGCCTGCAAAGAATTTAACAATTCTGCCAAAGTAATTTTGGACAGATCTGGTTTGTTTTCTGATACGCTCAAATTACAGCTCCCTAAAGAAGTATAAGCGATCGTTATCAAGTAAAGAACGCAACTTGTAGATTGGGGTCGATCCCACGAGGAATATGGTTTAAACTTAACTTTAACTCACTATTATATTCATTTAGTCAAATTATTTCCGAGGAAAGTAAACATGGGGGATTTTGTAACTAAATAACAGTTTGGAAAGCTTAAGTAGCAAGTAGAATTCACACTTTTGTTTATCAATAAGAAAAAGAAACTAGGGTATGTGTGTTCCCCACAAGTTCTTAACGTGGTAATCCTAATAATAGTAATTCTTTCCTAGTGATTTACATGCAAAATTGGTAAGCTAGGTATCCCTAAGTGATTGGTCCTCCAAATAGGAAATTTCACCACGTACCTTGGTCTGGCTACGGGTGAATGCTTTACTAACCCTTACCATTACCCAAATTAGTCATCACATCAATGTATGGCTTAGTTTTCACCCTCACTCCAATTGACATTAGACTATTAGATAGCATCCACTAAATCTCTGTTGTTAATTCTTTTCTCATTCACTACCTCCTTGGTCCGGCAAGAAGAAACGAGGCGAGTTCTAACATTTGCAACCGTTAAAAAGACTTCTAAGCGAAAGAATTAACAATACATGCATAAACATTATTCAAGATTTACTTAATTATTATTCATACTTTGTTAATTGCTCATGGTTCCCACAACCCTAGTTGTGGATTTAGCTACTCATGCTTGACAGTTCACAATTCATAATTAGATAGGAAGAATTCATGAACTTACAAGTAGAATTGATGAAACCCGAAATCTTCAATTGAATTTCATAGCGAAAATTATATAAAATGAAATCCAGAAAATTAATTGCTAAGAGTTTGCAAATTAATTTCCACAGAACAAAACTAAAACCTTACAATAATGTCAAACCCCCAAAAACGAGGATTTCAACTCCTATTTATAGAAAACAAATTCTAAATAAAATAGGAAAAAAAATAAGAAAATAAACTGCTGGAACGCGGCTTTTATCGACGGCACGACCTACGGACCGTGGGTTGACCTACGGTCCGTAGATCACCCTCTGCGGCTCGATACTTAGAAAACTTTATCAGGTACTGGAACCTTCAACTCCCAGATCATCATCGACGGATGTGCAGGACAGACCGTGGGTCGAACTAGGGTTCGTCGTCTGCTCTGTGGTTCCACACTTGGTAAGACTTTCTTGATGTTCCACCTACGATGCATCACCTACGGTCCGTGGACTAGACTATGGTCCGTCCTGGCATTCCGTCGACTGAGTACTGGAACTTCAACCCCCAAACCAGGACCTACGACTGTCCATCCACGGCCCATCGTCGGACCTACGGTCCGTGGGTGGCTTCGTTGGTGGCCACTTCTGCACTTTTCAGCTCGCATGTTCATCAACCGCATCCAAGCCTATTTCCTGCAAGAATTATACACAAAACATTATTCCTAATAACAAAATATCCCAAGACACACACAAACTCTAAGTGAAACGCATAAAAAATAACGTAAACTCACGGTATATGAACACCCTCAAATTAAACTTGTTGTTTGTCCTCAAGAGACACACTAAACTCTAAACGACACTTATGTAGAAGCGGACATACAAACTCAAGCAATCACATGGCTTTCTCAATCAACTCCATCACATTAGTGCAAATCTTTTCATCTAGACTCAACAATCTAACTCATACGGATCAAAACATGACATAGATTGACTAATAGACACCACAACATACACTTTTCACAATCACCAAGGTACCAATTTTTCAACAATGTAACTAGTGCCCTCACTTCAAAAGTAATCCTTTTTTCGCACAAATAGATATGAATTTCAAATTTAAGGATTCATTCAACACTCACGCTTAGAAATGACTTCAAGTACAGTTAGTACTCAATACCATAGGCTTGCCCTTATTTTCACTGCATAGACTCTCAAAACTAGTCACTAGGATCACTATTGGACTTTCTTGGCTTGTAACGTAGGCTCAGGGTCAGGTAGGGTACATTTGGGTAATTTTTAGTGACTTTTTTCCCTCCTTGACACTACATTGGCTTTTTACCTCTTTCCTCAACCAATTCTTGACGTCTTTTCATTTTCTTTTTTTTCCCTTGTCTCTCCTCAATACAGATGTGACTTTTGACTTTATACCTCATATTTTTCACTTTTCTTCTTTTTCTTTTACTTCATTTTTCGTTGTTTCTTTCAGCACTTTTGTCATTCATCTTTTTGCTTCTTTTGAATAAAGTCACATCTTTTTCTATCTTTTCTTTTCTTTTTCTCTCTTCAACACAAAACTCTTTTCATATCCTTTTTCTTTCGGTTTCCTTTTTTATAGCTACCCTCAACTTATGTATTTTGCATGAGTTGAGGTGCACTATATCCGATGTCGGACCAGGGCCAACATCAAGGTAACTTTTTGAATTAGCCACCCTCAACTTAGGCTTTTGGCCTAAGTCAAGGTGCACATGTCCAAGGAGGGACCGGGGCCAAGACAATTATTTTAGGGACGGTGAGTTAGGTGTATTGAAAGAAATGATCTACATTAGGCTCAAACATTTGGATCAAAGAGAACATTTATTTCTTTTGGTTAAATTATTTTAGGCTTAAGTGGACTTATTTGAACAAGAGCCTATGATCATTTCCTAAATTCTAGCCTAGATTATCATAGCAGGACCAACGGGGCAAGTTCTTGATTGGCACATAATGTATGAACATTCAAACTTTTCTCACACACACTTGGCACATTGTTTCATTATCAGATTATTAGATTACTCAGTTCAAGTTTTAGCTTAAGTCATGAGGTCAAACCGGTTCCTTATCATGTCATATTGAGATCCAGCACATTCAACTCATCAAACCTAAAGATCTAGCTCATTTGAATTTTTTTGAATAGGTATCAATTTCATGCTCTTTATGCCATCATGCTTTCATTCTTTTACTTACTTCTACACATATGATCCTAAACATGCCGGTTCAACATAAAAGTAACTAGTCCCTTGGGGGAAAAGAACACAGGTAAAAAAAACCCAAAGGAGGATTATGAGTTGGGTTACTCAGACTTCATCCTATCACTCAAAATCCATTTACCCCACCCCCTACAAAATAAGGTGCAATTGCCCTCAATGAACAAAATTAAAAAGTAAAGCTTAGGGTGAAGCAAACCTGTGGCGCAAATGCACAGAAGACCCCTTAAGAAGCGGGTGGGTCTGGTTTCCCGGAGCCCGCTGGACCAACAATAGGGATGTCATCAGTAGCGCCCTCACCAACTATGGGAGCACCATAAGTAGTGCTCGGAATGCTAGATGGGTCAACATCCACCTCACGGGCCCGCTGCTGTCTCCTCTCCTCATCAAGTATAGATGCTCTCTAGGCCACCTCAAACTGTTGGCGCTCCTTCTTCTGCAATCTACGAGCCTCCTCAGCATCGGAAGTGTGGTCGGGGCGGTGGCGCTTCCCAGCAGCACAGGAAGAGTCTAGTGGTGGCACACTATCGCCTAATAAGGTAGTCATCACCACATCATCATCCTCCGCTGTAGGGGTAGCCTCTAGTGCACTCTCAGTAGGGGTTAGGAGGCCAGCAACATCAGCACAGAGGCTAACCAACTCCGTCTGGAAGGTAGTCACATCAATAGCAGGGGCAGGCCTCTCTATGACTCTCAAATCGAAAGCATCCAGGCACTTATGAACGGCCTGAATCTTCCGATCCATCATCTGCTCCATCCTGGCCTCAGACTCCTCAATAGAATGCTACATCCACGGCCTCATATGCTGCAGCAGAGTGCCCATTTGTGTCTCCAGCTTCTGGACTACGGCTAAAGGCACCGTAGTGGACCATGAAGAGGGGTGTCTTGGGAGGAGCTCAGGGCCTGACTAATGGCCGAAGATGGTGGAGCCTGAGCATCTGTTGTAAGGTTCAGAATGGTGGTGTCATCGGCCTGCATCTGCTCCAGATCTGGAGCAAGATCGTAACCCAAGCGCGGTACGGGAACCTGTGGCTCTCTTCATGGTGCAGCTAGGTTGGCATCATCCCAAATGAGGCCGATGTACAATGTCTTGGTCGCCTCAAGCAACCTGTCACAATGCAAAACAGGCACAGTAGCCTCCCTACAGAGATGGAAAATCATACACGGGAACGGCAGGGTAGTGGTGGCCTTGAAGGCCATCTCGTGGATCTCTGCGATCAGGATGCGGGAAATATCAATCTCCAACCCCGATATAATGGCTTCTATCATCACGGCCCGGTCCCATGTAACCACAATGTCTGCCTGAGTAGGGGACAGTCGATTCCGAACCAATAACAAGAAGAACTTCGTAGTGAAGCTCAGCGTCGCCTTCCTATTACCTAGAGTAGGAGTCCATACCCACTCAGTGCGCTCCCTATCCTCGGCAATATGATATGCCAGACACCTCAAAAGTGTCTCCCTCTACTCGGCATCCCTCTGAAATTCCCCTCTCTGAATGATGTCCATCCTATAGTCATACTCTGTTGTATTAATCGGCAGAGTGTGGGCTGGGCCATAGATGAATCGGTGGATCGTGGCCTCTTAGATGTCAACTGGGAAACCCCGCACCAATGTGGACTAAAGTAGAGGTTGAGCTACGATCTTGGCTCGTTTAGATATGGAATTCCGGACTTTGGCAGCATTAGAGGCATAGAACTCTCTGGACATCTCCTCGTTGTAGGTCTCGGGGTCCCGTGCCATCCACTTGCATTTGTGCATCCTGAAGAGCTCTTCGATAACTGGAGCAGTGTGGAGGCTGCCTGCAAAGACCCGGCGCTCCTCAGTAATGGTCCTAGCCATCATCCGGTGTTCGTTCAACATAGTGCCATTCTCATACAACTGGTACTGGCCTGGAACGCACCATCTGTTCGGCTCATCGGCCTTGGGGGCAGGCTCAACTCTAGTAGGTACCGGGGAGCTATCGGCATCAGATGAAGAAGCGGGATTGCCGGTAGAACTAGAGCCAAACTACGACTCAGAGCTGGAATGTGTGGTCCCCTCCTCAGACTGGGGGGGCAGAGACCTCGGCCTCGTTACTTGTGGGCACAATCTGCTGGGATAACCTAGTAGTGCGAGGGGTAGTGGGGGAGACCCTGGTGGTAGGTTGAATGTACTCCATATCACTGTCCTCCTCAATCAGTAGTTGGGAAGGGGCTACATACTTAGTCTTTCCCTTCTTGGCGTATACCGGAGCTTGTTTGGGGGACATGGTACCTGTGGAAGACTAGTTAGTACCAAAACAAAGCAATAAGACTCGTGGAATAAATTTAGAACAAGAGTCAGACCCAAACTAAAACATCAAAAAAATTCAGACAGTAGCTGGACTCGTGACCCACGGTGGGTACCTACGGTCCATCGATGGAATGACGGTCCGTGTGTCCCCTCCGTAGGTTAGGAGGTCACATTTTTGGGTTGCAGATGAGGAACAACGGATGTGCAGCCATAGTCCACACCGTGGTTCTACACTTAAACAAGTTTGTGTGTGCCACTGACCCACGGACCCCGACCTACGGTCCGTAGGTGAGGTTCGTTGGTCACTTCTGTGACAGGCAAACCCTACAACTTATATACCATCCATAATTTCAACATACAATCCATCAAACTAAGCCTACACATGCATTTCAACATATATTTTGGTAGTTCATCATCCTTAGGGTTGTGATCATTCACTTTTATTCACATTCACACAAAACCATTGAACAACCCTAAGTACCATTGAACAACCCTAAATAAAAACTTCCAATTAGACCTATTAACTTATTTAGTTGGTTTTAATTTACAACACACTCACATACCGTCATTCCAAGGGTGTTTCTAACTACAATTCAACATTCAAACACTTGATTTAACAACCCAAGGTCAAGTTTATTGTTGTGATTTCAATATGAAATTATGAAATGTTCAAAGTTTGGGAGAAATCAATTTACCTTACAAGTAATCAACAATGGTGAGAGTGTGATCGACTGCAAACACTCCTAGAACAACGTGGACACCGAACCCGGACCGTGAAATTAGTTGGGGAAGAAGATAGGAGTGATGATTTGGGAGAGAAGAGGGAGATATGGGAGATGGGGGATTGATATATATCAATTTGGGGAGTGATATGGGGGTGATTAATTTATGATTATGGGTATTTGGATGGTTAAAAACGGTTGGGGGGGGGAATATGGAAGTGGGAAAATTTTAAAAATGAAAGGTTTTATTAAATAGGGGTTCGGGTCGGGTCAGGCAGAAACCCTAGTTTTGACCCACGGACCCCGTCGACGGTCCGGGGGTCGACCTACGGTCCATCGATTTGGTCCATAAGTCACTCTGACACTTAGAAAAATTAGAGGAATTACCTGGGATCTACGGACGCCATCCACGGTCCGACGTGGATTGACCAACGGACCGTCGATGGGGTCTGTAGACCACTGCACAACAGGTTTCTACAAATTTTTCCTTTTGGTCCCTGCACACGTAGCAACCATTTGGACATTCTTTTTACATTTTCTGGATACTTTTTAGACACGGACCCTATTCTATATCTAGACAACACTAAAACATAAACATAAACATAAACACCAATCTAAAAAGTTACAAAAATTCAAAAAGAAAGAAGAAAACTCCTAAATCGAAAAGAAAATCCTATAGTTGGCTAGATTATACATCTTGGGTTGCCTCCCAAGCAGCGCTTAATTTAACGTTGCGGCACAAGGCAGACACCTTGATTACTTAGAATTCATCAAGATAATAGGCCTCAATCACTTCTTGCACACTCTCAAATTTCCCCAAATAGACTTTGATCCTTTGTCCGTTCACTTTGAACCTCGTTCCTTCCTTGTTCTCGAGCTCGACAACTCCATGTGGAAATACTTGAGTGACTCTAAATGGCCCGGTCCATTTGGACTTGAGCTTGTCAGGAAACAAGCGCAACCTTGATTTGAATAAGAGCACCAAATCACCCACAACAAATTCACGCTTTTCAATCTTTTGATCATGGTACTTCTTCATCTTCTCCTTGTACAAGGCTGAACTTTCATATGCTTTTAGGCAAAACTCGTCAAGCTCATTCATGTCATTCAGTCTTTGGTTCGATGCGGCGCCCCAATCCAAATTCAACTTCTTTAGCGCCCACATTACTTTATGCATTAGCTCTACAGGCAAGTGACATGACTTCCCATATACAAGTTGGTAGCGGGACACACCTATGGGAGTCTTGAATAGGGTGCGATAGGCCCATAGAGCATCATCAAGCCTTCTTGACCAATCAGTTTTGTTAGCGTTCACAGTCTTTGCAATGATTTGTTTTATCTCTCTATTTGACACCTCAACTTGCCCACTAGACTGCGGATGATAAGGAGTAGCTACATTGTGACAAACTCCATATTTCTCTAGCAACGCCTTGAAAAAATTATTACAAAAGTGAGAAACTCCATCGCTGATAATCGCCCTAGGTGTACCAAATCTGGAGAAGATACTTTTTTTCAGGAATGCGGTGACATTCTTTCCCTCATTGTTTGAAAGTACAATTGTTTCCACCCATTCCGATACATAGTCAACCGCAACAAGAATATACTTCATCCCATGCGAACATACAAATGGACCCATGAAGTCAAGGCCCCAGACATCAAATAACTCAATCACCAATATCGGATTCATAGGTTGCTATTGCTTCTTTGAAATTCCTCCTTCTCTTTGAAAACGATCACAAGACTTGGTGAAATCATGAGCATCTTGGTGGATGGTAGGCCAGTAATACCCACACTGCAAAATTTTATGAGTAGTTCGTATACCACTATGGTGCCCACCAATAGGCGATGAATGACACGCCTCTAGTGTACTCATCATCTAACCTCGGGCACACAACGACGAATAATCCCATCAGCACATGTAGGGAACAAGTAAGGCTCATCCCAAAAGATTTTCTTAACATCAAACATGAATTTTTTCTTTGGTTGAATGACAAATCCGATAGAACCAAATCACTCGCCAAGTAATTAGCAAAATTTGCGAACCAAAGAATAAGATCATAGGAAGCAGCCAATACTTGTTCATCAGGGAATGCATCATTAATCTCAACTCCATCCTCAAACTTGATAATAGCTTTTTCCTCTAATATGGACAAATGGTCGGCAACTTGATTTTATGTCCCCTTTCTATCTTTCACCTCAAACTCGAATTCTTGCAACAACAGCACGCATCTAATCAATCTCGGTTTTGCATCTCTTTAGCCATCATTGAGGTATGGTCAGTATGCACTATGACCTTAGAACCAAGCAAGTAGGACCTAAATTTTTCAAATGCGAAAACCACAGCAAGGAGTTCCTGTTTAGTCACAGTATAGTTCTTTTGAGCCACATTCAGAGCTTTGCTGGCATAGTAAATTGGCTGAAGAATCTTTTCTCTCCTCTGGCCCAATACTACCCCAAGCGCCACCCCACTCGCATCACACATAACTTCAAACGGTTGTCCCCAATCCGGTGAAATAATGATAGGTGCAGAAGTTAACTTGGCCTTCAACTCTCCAAATGCTCTCAGACAAGCATCATGAAAATCGAACTTACACTCCTTTTCGAGCAGTTTGCACAATGGGTGTGCAATATTCGAGAAATCTTTTATGAACCTCTGGTAGAAACCTGTATGCCCAAGAAAACTCCTAACACCCTTTGCAGAGATATGTGGTGGAAGCTTTTCTATTACCTCAACTTTGGCTCGATCAACCTCAATACCTTTCTCAGAAATTCGATGACCCAGAACTATCCCCTCTTTCACCATGAAGTGGCACTTTTTCCAATTGAGCACAGGATTGCACTCTTCACATCGTTTTAGTACCTCGGACAGATGCATCAAACAACCATCAAACGAGTCACCTACCACAAATAAATCATCCATAAATACCTCAATAGTGTCCTCCACTATATCTGAAAATATCGATATCATACAACGCTGGAAGGTCTCTAGAGCATTACATAACCCAAATGGCATCCTTTTGAAGGCGAAAGTCCCATAAGGACAAGTGAAGGTGGTCTTCTCTTGGTCTTCCGGAGCTATGGAGATTTGATTGTAGCCTGAATAACCATCTAGAAAACAATACCATCCCTTACCAGTGAGACGATCCAGCATCTGATCCATGAACGGCATAGGGAAGTGGTCTTTCTCTGTAAATGCATTTAGCTAGCGGTAGTCCATACACACTCTCCAACTAGTCACCGGCCTCATTGGACCAAGCTAATTTTTAGCATTTGGAACCACGGTGATTCCCCCTTTCTTGGGCACACACTGAACAGGACAAACCCAACTACTATCAGCAATGGGATATATGACTCCAGCATCCAACCACTTAATGATCTCCTTTTTCACAACCTCTTGCATAGGGGGATTCAATCTCCTTTGGTGCTCAATACTTGGCTTACTGTCCAGCATGAGTTTGATTTTGTGAGAAAAAATGCCCGGTGGAATACCAATAATATCCGCAATAGTCCATCCAATAGCCATCTTGAACCTCTTCAAAATAGAAACCAAGGTCACAAACTGCTCCTCGCTCAAATCTGCAACAATGATTACCGATAAAGTGTTATCTCTCCCCAATAATACATACCTCAAGTGTGAAGGTAGAGCCTTGAGTTCCAGTTTTGGAGGCTCTTCCACAGATGGTTTTGCAGGTGGGGATTTGTGATTCTTCATATCTAACTCCAATCTTTTTGATTTGGAACGGAATTCGAACCTATCAAGTGCAGGAACCAATTCATCATAGTCTTCAATACCATCACCATCAAAATTCATCATTACCACTGCCAGTGCATCAATACCCAACCTCTCTTAAATAGACACTTCAGAATCTCGCTCCACAATATGATTCACCATCGATACCGACTTAAGATCACTTTCCTACTTCATAGACCTACAGATATTAAAAGTTACCTCCTCATTATTCAGTTGAAACTTCATCTACCCTCGTTCCATACCGACTAAGGTACGCCCAATAGCAAGGAATGGTCTCCCTAAGATGATGGGAAAGTCAAAATCAACCTCACAATCAAGTATCACAAAATTCGTCGGAAAAATGAACGACTCCACTTTCACAAGGACTTTTTGGAGAACACCAATAGGCTTCTTCACAGTTCATTCGGCCATGAGTAGACGCGTCGCAGTCAGTTTTGGAGCACCTAAACCCAACTTTTTATAAATGGACAACGGCATCAAGTTAATGCTCGCACCAAAATCACACAAAGCTTTCGCAAAGTGTAACATCCCAATGGTACAAGGAATAGTGAAAGCTCCAGGATCCTCTTTCTTCTGCACAAGTGACCTAGTAGCAATAGCACTGCAGTGTTGCAACCTCTCATCATTCTCGAAACTGACAGCCCTCTTTTTGGTCACCAAGTCCTTCATGAATTTAGCATACCCAGGCATTTGATCTAAAGCTTCTATCAACGGGACATTGATGGAAAGTTGCTTCAACATACTGATGAACCTGCGGTATTTTCCTTCTTCAGTCTTTTTCACCAACCTTTGTGGGAATGGAGGTGGAGGTCTAGGCATATGAACAACTTTTTGGGTCACCTCAGCTTCCTTTTCAGCACTATCTTTTGGGAATTTAGTAACTTCAATCTCATTTTCATTCTTCTCCAACACTTTTTCAACCTCACACGGCATGGGGGATCAATGGTCTGCTTTCCTCTGCGAGTGGTAACTGCCATACAATGCCCATCATTTTTCAGATTCTGGATGGTGTTGCTAGGAAGTGTGCTAGGTTGACGTGGGTTTGCATTGGTGGAAAACTGACTAAACTGCTGCTCAAGTTGCTTGATCGACACTGCATGGGCATCAACTTTTTGACCGATTCCAGACAAGTCATTTCGCATCTCTTTCACATTCTAATCAGTAGTATCAAACCTCTTCATCATCTTTTGCATCATATCCTCAATGTGTGACATACTATTACCACCCTCTCTATTACCATGAGGGACATAGGGACCAGCCTTATCATTCATGTTGCCATAATTGTTTCGGTTGTAATTGTTATCACGATTGTAGTTCCCATCCCGGACATAGTTACCCTCATGGTTGTAGCTTCCATAGTTTCAACCTTGGTTTCCTTGACCTTGGTGCCAATTATCCGAGTTGGAACCTTGGGCGTTGGTTCGAAAACCCCCCGTCTGATCATTTACCAAGTTTGCATCCTCCTCATAGTAGCACTCCTCAACTGGTGGTGGTGGAGATCTAGTTAGATAATTCACATCATTTACCTTTTCCGCACTCCCACTCACATGTTTTAGTACCAAACCCAATTTTGTTCTCATCTGTGCCATCTCTTCCCTAATGTCATCATTGGCTTGGTTGGGTGTGGTTTGGACAGCGAACGTGGTCCTACTAGTATTTGCCTTTCTAGTGCTCCAGGCTTTGTTGTTTTGGGAAATCCTCTCAAGCTTCTTAGCGATCTCCTCAAAAGTGCACTCACAATATGATCCTCCAGCAATTGTATCTAACACAGCTCTCCCATTGTCATCCTGGCCTCTATAGAAATACTCCTTCAAAGACTCATCATCAATACGGTGGTTTTGAACACTTCTGATGAAACCATGAACCTATCCCAAGAACTACTTATCGACTCTCCTGGTAGTGCCGTGAAGTTGTTCAGTTTATCTTTATGAATTAACTTCTTGGACACCAGAAAGTATCTTGTTGTGTACACCTTGTACATTTGGTCCCATGAATAGATCGAATTGTATGGTAACTCAGAAAATTACACAGCAGCATCTCCAGTCAGTGATAGTGGAAAGACCCTCAGACCAATGACATCCATATCTAACTCCGATCGTCCGACACAACTTTTGCAAACACTCAACAATTTCACCATGTGAGCGTAAGGATCTTCCGAAGCCAACCCAATAAATAACCCTCTGGCTATAAGCATCTGTATCAGACTGCTGGTTACCACAAATGTAAGACTTGGAGGTAGAGGAGGAAGAACAATAGGCCCATCTGATGTAGTCGCATCATAATCAGCCCTGTAATGCTCATGACACCTCGGTGCTGGCAGATTTTGAACCCTTTCTGCATTACCAATTAAATTTCCACCATGAACCTGAGCGGGCACATTCACAACACCTGGAGGCTGCAACTCTACTCCATCTTCTAAACCCTCTCTGATTAGATTGTCGTGTACCCCTTGATTATTCATTTTTCTCAAAGTTTTACTCAACTCTAGATCGTAGGGGGTCAATAATTTGCCTCGACTCCGTGTACTTGGGATGCACTAGAGTAGAAACCTGTAGAAAATAAAAACAAAACAAAAATGTAAAATTAGAAAATACTTAACTAAAGTTCAATAATGTAGTTAAACTTAATCTAAAAGCCAAATTTCCCGATAGCGGCACCAAAATTTGATACGCTCAAATTACACCTCCCTAAAGAAGTATAAGTGATCATTATAAGTAAAGAAACCAACTTGTAGGTTGGGGTCGATCCCACGAGGAATATGGTTTAGACATAACTTTAACTCAGAATTATATTTGTTTAGTCAAATTATTTCCGAGGAAAGTAAACAGGGGGAATTTTGTAACTAATTAACAGTTTATAATGCTTAAGTAACAAGTAGAATTCACACTTTGGTTTATCAATAAGAGAAAGAAACTAGGGTATGTGTGTTCACCACAAGCTCTTAACGCGGTAATCCTAGTAAGCGTAATCCTTTTCTAGTGTTTTACATGCAAAGTTGGTAAGTTAGGTATCCCTAAGTGATTGGTCCTCCAAATAAGGAATTTCACCACGCACCTTGGTCTGGCTACGGGTGTATGCTTTACTAAGCCTTACCTTTACCCCAGATTAGTCATCACATCAATGTACGGCTTAGTTTTCAGCCTCACTCCAATTGACATTAGACTATTAGATAGCATCCACTAAATCTCTGTTGTTAATTCTTTTCTCATTCACTACCTCCTTGGTCCGGCAAGTAGAAACGAGGCGATTTCTAACGTTTGCAACCGTTAAAAAGACTTCTAAGTGAAAGAATTAACAATACATGCATAAACACTATTCAAGAATTACTTAATTATTATTCATACTTTGGTAATTCCTCATGGTTCCCACAACCCTAGTTGTGGATTTAGTTACTCATGCTTGAGAATTTACAATTCATAAATAAATAAGAAGAATTCATGAACTTACAAGTAGAATTGATGAAACCCAAAATCTTCAATTGAATTTCAAAGAGAAAATTATATAAACGAAATCCAGAAAATTAATGCTAAGACTTTGCAAATTCATTCCCAAAGAACAAAACTAAAAGCTTACAATAATGTCTAACCCCCCAAAACGAGGATTTCAACTCCTATTTATAGAAAAAAAATCCTAAAAAAATAGGAAACAAAATAAGGAAATAAACTGCTGGAACGCGGCTTCTGTCGACGGCACGACCTACGGACCGTGGGTCACCCTACGGTCCGTAAGTCACCCTTCGTGGCTCGATACTTATAAAACTTCATCAGGTACTGGAACCTTCAACTCCCAGATCATCATCGATGGATGTGCCGGATGGACCGTGGGTCGACCTACGATCCGTCGTCTACTCCGTGGTTCCACGCTTGGTCAGACTTCCCTGATGTTCCACCTGCGATGCATCACCTACGGTCCGTGGACTGGACTATGGTCTGTCCTGACATTCCGTGGACTAGGTACTGGAACTTCAACCCCCAGACCAGGACCTACGACTGCCCATCCACGGCTTGTCGTTGGACCTACAGTCCGTGGGTGGCTCCGTTGGTGGCCACTTCTGCACTTTTCAGCTCGCATCTTCATCAACCGCATACAAGCCTATTTCCTGCAAGAATTATACACAAAACATTATTCCTAATAACAAAATAGCCCAAGACACACAAACTCTAAGTGAAACGCATCAAAAATACTGTAAACTCACAGTATATCATTTTTCAAGGTAGTTATACATTCT
Source organism: Solanum etuberosum (assembly GCA_029582245.1). NCBI lineage: Eukaryota > Viridiplantae > Streptophyta > Magnoliopsida > Solanales > Solanaceae > Solanum > Solanum etuberosum. Next base: position 56,279 of record JAJONR010000807.1, read on the forward strand.
TCATATCTTTCGGGCACTGTAACAAGAACTTTTTCAACAATTCTTGTATCTTTAAATTTAGTGCCTAGTAATCTCACCTTGTTGACAATACCAAGCAATCTGTCAGAGTATTCCCTTACTGTTTCTGACTCTTTCAGTCTCTGCAATTCGAACTCCCTCATTAAATTTAATACCTTCATTCCTAGTATTCTTTCATCTCCAGCATATTCTTTCTTCAGATAATTTCAAATTTGTTTTGGTAATGTGAGAGTCATGACTTTCGTGAAAAAAATTGTCGAAACAGCAACAAACAAAGTTGCTTTTGCCTTCGACTTAATGGTTTTCTTTTCCTTGTGACTCTTGATTTGGGCCACAGTTGGATTATTTGGCAGCGAATTAATTTCATAATCCTCTTCCACGGCTTCCCAAAGATCAAGAGCCTCCAAGGAAGTTTCCATTCTCATAGCCCATAGTTGATAATTCTCACCATCAAAAATAGGAGGAGCCATTCGTGAAAAACTATTTTCGGAATCCATTTTTCTACTCACAGGTCCCTCAAGAAGAAGGCTCTAGATAACAATTGTTGGTTTTTTAATAAAGAATTAAGAAAATAACAGAGAGACTTTGAGAAAAAAATACTGCAGTATTATGAAAGTGAAATATTTTATTAATAATCCAAAGACTTACATTTATAGATATAATTTCTAACTAAAAATAGTAAAATATGCTACTTACTTATCAGTAAAATTCAAATAATAAATAAAAGAACTAACTCCTAAACTCAAGTCAAAGAGGACTCTAATAACATAATTTAAAAACCCTAAAATTAGCTAACTGATTTTATTTCTACAATATTCTGAGACATATTCTCAACAATTTTGCATGAAAAATATTTCTACCAAATACACCGACGAGTCCAAAACTCCACCAAAAAAATATCTTCCTTCAACATATAATTACTCTCTTTTGTACTGAATTAGTTGAAGACTTAAATATTTTGTATCTCAATTTTCTCTTTCACTACACTAACCTCAAAATATAAACACAATATATTACTTCTCTTTTTACACTAGTTTTCTATATCCCAATATAATGTAAGATCACCACTATGTATAGATGATGAATTTTTCCTTTTATTGAATACGAAGAATACGGTATAGTATTATGGGTAAATGAATAACCTAGAAGTTATATGAGTTACAAGGCATAATGATATAAAATAATAAATGAATAACGAGTTAGATGTTACAAAACTTACTTACCACTCATTAAGAACCACATTTTACCACAACTGATATGAGTAATTAGCACATAATGTCATCAATAGAAAATAGAAGTTGTTGCACAATGTGGCTGTACAATTTTGATTAGAAATAACGCACAATAAATTGTTACCAAAAGCAGCAACACACTAGCATTCAGTAAGATGCTCCTTGATATTATTAAAATTAAAATGCTACTTCAACAAAAGTTAATCATCACCCACCCACCCACACACTTAGACACTATCTGATACTAAATGAATGAACAATCTATTAGAGCTCAACATAAAGAATCCGACTCTGATATCATGTTAATTAATAAACATTGGATATAATTATATCCTAAAAAATTTAGCTCAAAGAGAAGGATTGTTCAAAACATATAAAGAGTCCTAGGAATTTATCCATCTCCTATGTGATATTTCATTCATCATCAATCTTCTAATTAAAACTAGACACTCACTAATTAATTACTTTCCTTTTCGAGATGGAATTTTTTAATGGAAATGAGATTTTTCTTACCAAAATTGGTAAATGCTTTTAAAAATTGGGTCTTAATTAAAATGATATGGAATGCCATTTGTAAAACATTCGGGGAGAAAATTAAAAAATTTCAACTTGTTTTCTTTGTAGAAGATATGATTGTAGTTTGATGACTTTGATGTCATAATACACATACATGATATTCTTAACTTGACTTCAGATGACAAATGTTGCGCCAAAATGCACAAGCAAGTGTACGTGGTTGCACACTTTTAGAACCGAGTTATCGTACCCAAGGGACTTACTATCAATTTATATTAACTAACTTATATCTACAATTTCACAGAAGCAGATTCAATAGAGTGTGATTTTTTTTTACTACTACTACTACTACAAACAATTTAATTAATAAAGTAACCAACAAGAACGACTTCAATTTGATGATTTAACCAAGTAAGAGACAATTCCAGGGCTGCAACATGCATCGAGTTTCATGTATCGCATCTCAAGTAATGAACTAATTTAGGTTATCAAATTACTAATTCACTGGGTTGATTTTATTAATAGTCTCCCGACCTCTAACCGCCTACTCCAATTGGCTTTCTAACTACATCGTTGAGTTGGGATAGACATTCCCAATTGGTGAGCATTTAAATTTCATCATATTTCATAACCAAGCTTGGTGTTCATCCAAGTGTCAATCCTAAACACGAATCTAATGAAGTGATATTCAAGAAAGATCAAGCTTTTTGTATTCTTTGGTCTATCTACCTTATCGTCTCCCGAGTCCAAGAATAGACAAGAGGTTTATCTCTATGATGGTCAATCAAAATATACTAAAACAAGAACACAAAAGTAACTTAAATGATAACCAATATTTAATTAAAACCCATTGATACTTATAATTACCCATAGCTACAGCCCTAGAACAAGGGCTTTTAGCCAATCATAATATTCATAAACTCAAAGATAATATTGTTCATTCAATTTGAAAGTAAGAAAGAGTAGAAGAATCGAAGCCTAGGACAAATTGTTAATACTTGCTCGTGCACACCAAAAAGAAGTCGAACCCCTACAAAATAACCATAGGGTCGTATTTATAGAGTTTAGGAAATAAATTTCCTATTTTAGCCAAAGTAGGAATCCTAATTCAATCAAATTTCATCGAAACTGTCGGGTAGGAGTTGGGGTGCCACGCCACTCAATGCGCCAGCTTCACTCTTCAGTAGTTCTTCTCTTGGCGTGGTACGCCACAAAAGTTGTACAGAAGTTTTTCTCCTGGCGCGGCGCTCCACAAAAGTTGCACAGAAGTTTTACTCCTGGCGCTGTGCGCCACTTCAGTGCTCCTTTGAGATGCCTCTGCGCTTCCCTACTCCGTGTTTGCTCTTATAGACTTCATTCACCTCTGAAAGTTCCTGCACAACCTAATCACATGTCTTAGGGCACATTCATCGCAAGTTATACAAAACATAACCAATGGCTTCAAGATTATTCTTATACTCAAGGAATTATGTAGGTAATTGTTAGTAAATTGGCATATAAATACGCCTAAGATCACCACCCCATACTTGAACCTTTGTTCGTCCTTGAAAAATCATTCAACCATCAACTCATCATCACTTATCTACCCTCCTTAAAATCAACCAAACACATTTAATGATGTTTTTGTTGTTCACAATTCATCAACACTTAACACTTAATTTTTTATCATACTCTACCAATCAACAACATATATGCTCAATGAATCACTCTTTTGCCATATCTTCGGGTTAATGCAACCTTATACAAGCATACCAAACTGTAAAACACCCAAACATGCGTCATGAATGCCCTCACCAATTTTAGTTTTTTTGTATAGCCTTTCACTCATACAAACAACATGTTTGCACATTGTAGTTTATAACAAGACCTATTTTTCATAATTTTACTCACTCATAAATGAAGTTCCCTATCCTAACATGACATAGGCTTTGCCTTAGTGTATTTTCATTTTCACAAAGTATTTCTCATGAAATCAAGATAGCTTATATTTTGTTGTAATGTCGGCTTAGGGTAAGAGAGGGAACATTTATGATATAATTAGTGACTACACCTCCCTAATGCATGTTATTATTTTTTGTACAAACACCTTCAATCATCTATCTTTTCCTTTGGTACCTACATCATGAACATCTTTCCACTTATAATTCAAGCTTCGCCCTTTCGTTTACTTAAGCACTTATTTATTTTTCACCCAATATGATAATACTCATTTTATTTATTTATTTATTGTTTATTTCAAGTTCTTGTAAAAATTAAGATCATGGGCCATCTTTCTTCCACCTATTTTCTTTCATTTCGCCACAAATCAAACATTTCCACCCTTTTCCACTTCTACCATTGTTTTCTATTTTTCTTCTTAACATAGTGCATTAAGGATCACTTTAGGATCGAATACTTATGATATCAATAGAAAAGGATTTGGCTTAATCATGTGGTTTAGTCAACAAATCTAAGGATAAAAGGCTCAATGGGGCTATACTAGGGATAATTCATACGCAAACATACAAAAGAATAAAAAATTGGCTATTCAAAGAAATGCCTCAATAATATTCCCTAAGTCATACAAGTTACTCATTAAACACACACGGGGCAAGTTCTAGATGTCAATCAATACAAGAACTAAGAAATCACTCACCACACATGGCATCACGACACACATAAGGACATAATCATTTTTAGCATGCTCATATAAATTTCATTACAGTGTTTCCACACAATTAAGCCTAACTAGATTCCTTTAGAGTCGAAGCAAAGAACCTAAGTTTGCTTCAAGGTTACCAATTCAAGTTTCATATACAAGCGTGAGTACCCATGACGTCTGTCTAACTTTTAGGACAACATTTCAAAATACTAAAAGGTTAATTTCTCAATCTACTACTCCTCGTGACTAATTTTCCCTTAAGAAGGTCGTCATCTACACATCATTGGGAACTGACACTCCTATGATAACTCTCTGACTCAACATAATTAAATAAAACTAGTCCTAGTCGTTTTAATGAGACTATCCTCAGAAAAAGTACCAAAAACAAAAGCCGAGGAACCCAACTAAAAATATAAAAGACTCGAAAAGTAGTAAAATATGTACAAGGAAAGTCATCTCCCACCCCACTCTTAAAGATAGCACTATCCCCAGTGTGCTATATAACACAAAGTATAGAGTTAGAGAAAATCTCCCTTAGGAATCTAGGCCTCATCGTAATCATTAGCATGACCACCCCCCATATTAGTGGTACTATCGACTGCCATCAAGGCAGTGGCTGTCTCATCAACATCATCATCAATGTCCTCCTCATCCAGCTCCTGATCGAATGTGGCCTCATCATCATTAACCAACTCTTGAAAATCTTAGCCATCCTGCACATGTACATGGCACTATCCGTTAGTGGATAGAGCTCGACCAACCCTTCCATTTCCACATCTATGACAGGGAGAACTCCAATGCGAAGCTGTAGCTCGGCCATGTCAAATATCAAACCCATCCAATTATTGTCCCTTGCTTGCCGCTCGGCTGGAGATCGTACGAGCCCATGGGGCACGTCTTGTGCTTTCGTGTGTGTCACATCCACAAGGTTACAAACTAGGTAAGGGGCATTGTCTTGGGTCATGTCATGAATCTCCTCTCCAACCCCCTCCGCTCGTAGAACCGAGTCATCCAGCTGCCATAACAGAACCTTTAACGTTTGTTGTTCTGAAATCTCATCATGTTCTGTCTCAACACAGCCCCCACATTTATCGGCATACCCTTCATTAGCATGTATACTAGGACAACCCAGTCCCTAGTAACCTCTGAGGTGTACTTATAGGGCAACAAAACAGTGCTCACAATCTTCAACCAAACCCTCGCCACTTGGTTTAGATTAGTATAGTGGAGAGTGGCATGTATATAGGTGTCTTTGCTCCTATCCCACTTAGTCATGGAGTCAAAGCCACACAAAGTATGTCTAATATCTCTATAGGGAGGGTCTTTTTCAATCTATTATATTCAGCAGCCTCACAATGGGATGTACCTAAACATGAATTAAGCACTTTGGAGGTAAAATGAATAGTGTTTCCTCTAATATCTACCGACTAATTGTAATGTGTCTCAGTTATCCAGTTTGCATAAAATTCTCTTATCAAGGTGAGTTTACAATCTCCCTTGTTCTGAAAAATGTATTGTACCCCTAGATTATACACAGTTTCATAAATATGGGGAAATTCAACTTGTAATCGTACCTCATTGACATATTCATCACTGAGATACTTGGCCTCTTTTTGAAACTCAACCCACTCCTTTCCATGGTTCTCCACTGCTTTCTTGCAAAACCTCCTAGATGGAGTTCGGCTAGTAGATGAACTGGAGGCATCACCTTTCCTTGACCTCTTATTTCCCGTGCGAGCATCCACATTCTTGCCATTAGGTTCCATTAGAACTCTAAGGGAGGAAGAAAAGAGAGAAAAAAATAATTTTGGTTAAGGTTGGGGGGTCAGTTTGGGTAGTGGGGTGGTGGGGTTAGTGGGTTTTGAGTTTTTTCTTGGTGGTTTGTGGGTTTTGTGGGTTGGGGATGGAGGAATAATGAAAACAAGAAGCTTTGGTGGAGGATTAATGGAGGATTTGGGGTTTTGGTAGAAGAAATTTAGGGAGGAAGAAGAAGATTTTTTTTTTAGAATGGATAGAAAGAGAGATTAAATTTTAGTGGGTAACAGATTGAACAGGGGTATTTGGAGTTTAATCGGGGGGGTGGGGGGTGGAGGGTGGGGTGGGGCACTAGTATAGTGGCTGACCTAATGTTCAGTAGTTCCAGGTCTGGCGCGGCGCGCTGCTAGTGCGCTAGCCTGGAAAATTCTTGGTGCGGTGCACCACTTTGGCTCCAGTGAAGGCGTTCAGTAGTTCTAGGTCTGGCGCAGCACGGTGCGAGTGCACCAGCCTGGAAACTTCTTTGCGTGATCCAAAATTTATTACCCTTTTTTGATGTGGTGTGCTCTACCTTATGATATTCGCGAAAGAAATGAACACACCATGTTAGACTAATGGTGGGTTGCCTCGCAACCAGCGCCTTAGTTTCGGTCGTGGCACGTCTCCTCTTTTTGTATCTTCTCATTTTCTCTTTTTTATATAGTTCCTAACTATTACACATAAATCACTGAACTAAACTCCTACCAACATAAAAAAAATATAGTAAGATTTCAACTAACTCCTAGAAAACTTAAACTAAACTAAAAAAAAATAAAATAATCAAACTTTAACAAAAACTAACTAATTATTACATATTTTCACGGGTTGCCTCCCATGGAGCGCCTGGTTTAATATTGCGGCTCGACTCAGCTTGAATCATTCATCATTTATCTCAAGAGCTTCTCGATATCGATCTGTATCTTCTCCAAAGTAGTGCTTGACCCTCTGCCCATTCACCAAGAATGACGGGACATTTTTTCCTTTAAGCTCTACCGCACCATGTTGTGTCATCCTCACCACTTCGAAGGGCCCACTCCATTTATACCTTAGTTTTCTATGGAAAAATCTAAGTCTAGACTTAAAAAGTAGTACATTTTGGCTCGAAATGAAAGTGCGACAGACTATGTGCTTGTCATGCCATCTCTTGGTCTTCTCTTTGTACAGCTTAGCATTCTCATAAGAATGGAGCCTAAACTCCTCAAGTTCGTGCAATTGACCAATTCTCTTTCTACCACCTAGCTTAGGGTTAAGATTCAGCTTTTAATCGCCCAATATGTTTGGGGCTCTAACTCTGTCGGAAGATGATATGCTTTTTCGAACACCATGTGATACGGATAAGTCCCTATGTGTGTTTTGTATGCAGTCCTATATGCCCATAACGCATAATCAAGCTTCTCAGACCGATCTCTTCTCTGTGCATTCACTGTTTTCTATAAGATTTGCTTCACCTCTCTATTCGACACTTCAATTTGACAACTTTTTTTAGGATGATAAGTTGTAGTTACCTTATGCTGGATACCATACATCGCAAGAAGATTCCTCACTAAATGGTTAATAAAATTATTACCTCCATCACTAATGATTGCCCTAGGAGTACCAAAACGAGTGAAGATATGCTTCTTGATGAATTTAATCACCACACTTGATTCATTAGTGGGAAGAGATACAGCCTCAACCCATTAGGACACATAATCAGACGCCACCAGAATATACTGGTTTCCACTAGATGGTGGGAAGGGACCCATGAAGTCAATACCCCACACATCAAAGATTTTCACCTCAAGAATATTGTTTAGTGGCATCTCATGTCTTCTCGATATAGTACCCAAACTTTGGAATTGGCCACATCCCTTCACATTGGCCATAGAATCTTTAAACAAAGAGGGCCAGAAGAAGCTAAATCGTAATACCTTGTGAGTCGTGCGCTCTCCTCCATGGTGCCCTCCATAAGGACTTTCATGACAACTCTCGAGCACTTGCTTGACCTCGTATTCCGGAATGCATCATCTTACCACTCGATCCACTCCTTGTTTGAACAATAATGGTTCATCCCATATATAAAACTTAGCATCATGTGTCAGCTTCTTTCTCTGATGGGTAGTTGACCCCGGAGGAAATATTCCACTCACCAATGAATTCACTATGTCAGCATACCAAGGCACTTGGGAGATATCCAATGCCATTAACTGCTCATCCGGAAACTCTTCACGTATTTGTTCCCTTTCATGCACATGAGAGAAGTCTTCTAACCTGGACAAATGGTCAGCTATCTGATTATTTGTACCCTTCTGGTCTTTGATTTCAAGGTCAAATTCTTGGAGAAGCAATATCCATCAATGAGCCTTGGTTTCGCATCCTTCTTGTTGAATAAGTACCTAATAGCTGCATGGTTAGTATAAACAATAACTTTGGGACCTACCAAATATGATTTGAACGTGTCGAAGATGAATGCTAAGGCCAACATCTCCTTCTCAGTCACTGTGTAATTAGCTTGAGCAGAATCAAAGGTCTTGCTCGCATAGTATATCAAATGGAACACTTATTCTTTTCTTTGTCCCTATATTGGACCCACTGTTATATCACTTGCATCACACATGAGTTCAAATGGTAGCTTCCAGTTAGGAGCAATCAAGATTGGAGCTTCAATTAAGTTCCGCTTCAGCACCTCAAAAGCCTTCAAAGAAATCTCATTGAACTCAAATTTCACCTCCTTCTCCAAGAGACTGCACATAGGTCTGGCCGTCTTTGAAAAATCTTTGATGAATCTTTGGTAAAAACCTGTATCCCCAAGGAAACTTCTCACCCCTTTGACAGAAAATGGAGGGGGCAATTTCTCAATCACCTCAACTTTGGCTTTATCAACCTCTAATCCATGCTTTGACACTTTGTGACCCAAAACTATACCTTCTCGAACTAAGAGGTGACATTTCTCCCAATTGAGCACTAAGTCTGTATCTTCACAACGAGTAAGTACCTTGTCAAGGTTCCGGAGACATACCTAAAAAGACTTCCCAAAGACACAGAAATCATCCATAAATACCTCCACAAAGTCCTCCACCATATCATGGAAATGGCCATCATGCGCCTCTGGAAAGTAGTCGGGGCATTGCAAAGTCCAAATGGCATGTGTTTGAAAGCATATGTGCCATAAGGACAAGTGAATGTGGTATTTTCTTGATCTTCGGGTGCAATCAAAATCTGATTATATCCAGAATACCCATCTAAGAAGCAATAATAATCCTTCCCTACTAGACGCTCAAACATTTGATCAATGAAAGGGACAAGATAATGATCTTTTCGCGTGGTATCATTCAGTTTCTGGTAATTCATGCAAATCCTCCATCTGGTGACTATTCTTGTGGGAATCAACTCATTCTTTTCATTCTTCACCACTTTCATACCACCCTTCTTTGGTACGCACTGCACAAGACTTACCCATTTACTATCGGATATAGGGTACACAATTCAAGCATCTAACTACTTTATCACTTCTTTTCTCACCACTTCCTTAATCAAAGGATTTAACCGACATTGATGTTGTGCACTTGGCCTATGGTCCTCCACCATACAGATTTTTTCCATACACATTGTTGGACTAATCCCAGTAATATCAGACATCTGCCACCCAATAGCTTTCTTCCTTCGCTTCAAAATTCTCAATGCCGCATCAACCTGTGATTCAAATAATTCTGCAGAAAGTATCATAGGTAAAGTGTCATTTTTACCCAACTACGCATACCTTAGGTGAGCTGGCAAAGATTTCAACTCTAAAATGGGTGCTTCTTCAACTGAGGGTTTGGGTGGAGGCCCCAATACACGTTCTAATGATTCTACTACACCTTTTTGTGTTCCCACTAATGCCACATTAAGACACGTAGCTAGCTCTTAAGCTTCTGTATCTCCATCTATGTCATGTCCCAGCAAAACTCTTTCCAAGGGGTCCTCGGAAGCAATACAATTTGATTCTATGGCTAGATCCACAACAGTGATAGCAGACAACTCTTCATAGACAGAAGGCAATTTCAAAGCACAATAGACATCAAACACTTCAACCTTATCATGAGGTCTCATGGTTAAATTCCCGCCTGATACATCAATTACTGCTCTCCCCGTGGCTAAGAAAGGTCGTCCCATAATGAATGGAACTTCGGGATTAGTCTCAAAATTTAGAACCACAAAGTCTATCGGGAAGATCAGCGACCCCACTTACACTAACACATCTTCTACTACCCCTTCTGACCTCGCAATATATTTATCAGCTAGTTGTAAGATGACAGTGGTCGGTTTTGGACTCTCCAACCCAAGTTTCTTGTACAAGGATGTCGACATGAGATTAATACTACCATCCAAATCACATAACCCCAGGCATTGACACTTTGTCCAATTGTAATTTGCACAGTGAAGCTACCCGGATCCTTAAACTTTTTGGGTAGTCTATTCTGAATTCAATAATTGCACTCCTCAGTAAGTGTCATAGTTTCATACTCCATTAGCCTTTTCTTGTTCGCCATTATCTCCTTCACATACTTGGCATATTTAGGAATTCCCTGCAAAATATCAACCAAAGGCAAATTAATGTGAACCTGTTTAAGGAGAGAGAGAAACTTATCGAAGCCTTCATCTTCATTCTGCTTCCTGAACTTTTGTGGAAAATGAGGAGGTTGTTTCATTTGAGGAACACTCTTCTCAACATTTGAATCCTATATCACCTCTTTTTGTTTCTTTTCACCACCTACTACTACAATATCTCTCTTTGTTGGAGCTAGCTCCTCTAGTTGTAACCCATTTCTTGTACTCACAATATTCAATTTCTTCAGGTTGGACTAAGTGTCACCCGAAAGACCTCCTTGTAGATGCAAATTGAGTGTATTATCTATTTGCGCAACTTGTTTTTCTAGATTCTTCTACGACATTTGGATGTTTCTCATGTCTTTTCCTAGCCTATCTACCCTTTCATTGTTTTTAGCATTGTTGGCACTATTCTTACCGATCTTTACTATTAGTTTTTGGAACAACTCTTCATTAGTAATACCCCCTTGCGTGCCTTGATTATTACCTTGACCATGATTTTTATACTTAGGACCATTTCCTTGTGCTCGGTATTGGTTGGGCCCTTGCACCTAATTTTTGTTCTGATTTTGATTTCCACCCCATGAGAAGTTAGGGTGACTCCTCAAGCTTGAGTTGTATGTATTACCGTAATTTTTTGTTCCTCCACCTCTTTGAGCACTACCCACATAGTTCACGGAGTCTGGATTCACTTCACAATATTCAGTCGCATGCTCTCCACTACCACAAACTTTGCACCAACCAATAGATTGTTGTATAGCATTCACTAGTGCTTGTTGTTGAGCTAGTGTGAGTTTCTTGAACTGTGTGATCATTTGATGTTGCATTGCATCTAGCTTTGCAGTTATTACAGTTGCTTGATCCACATCTAAAACTCTTGCATCCCTTTGCACTATGGTCCTTTGTGCCTCTCCATTCCATTCTAGGTTTCCCTCCGAGAGTTTGTCTAGTAGGTCAAATAGTTCTTCATAGGTCTTTGCCAAAGCTTGTCCACTTGTTGCATTATTAAGAAGTACTTGTGCATTATATTCAAGACCGTCAAAGAAAGTGTGAGCTAGTACCTCATTCGCCTGATAATGATGTGGACAAGCATTTAACATTTGCTGAAATCGAGCCCATACTTGGTATATATCTTCTATGTTTCTCTGCTTGAAGCTTAAGATCTCATTCCTCAACCTTGCAGTTTTGCCTAATGGGAAAAATTGACTCAAGAATCTCTTTCCTAAATAATCCAATGTAATGATGGAATTTGGTGGCACCGCATCTAACCATCGCCTTGATTCTCCCAGTAATGAATGTGGCAAAGGGGTCAATCTCACGTAATCAGATGATACCCCATTCGTAATGTATGTGTCGCTTATTTCCAGAAAATGTTTATATGCACTTGGGGATCCTCATGAGGAAGGCTGGTGAACTTCCCCATTCAGTGAATGAGGTGTACAATATTCTGTTTCACCTCAAATCTACCACCCGATGGTGGTTTTCATATAATCGATGCCACATTGGCGGTGAGTAGGAGTGCCACATCAGGGACTGGTCTCGTCGATACTACCATGGGTACCTCTTGTTTCGTTATTCATGTTGTCCTCTGGTTACCCTCAGTATTTTCTGGGAGATCCAATCCTAATTCCTGCTGTCGCACTTGATTCGCCAGCTTTCTTCGTTGTCGAAGAGCTCTTTCAGGTTCGTCGTTTGGTTCAACAAGGTCTCCTTTTCGAGCCAAACTTTAGAACCAAGTATATGCAAGACAAAATAGCTAAGATCAAGTTATTAGCACTTGAACAATCAAATAGTGTAACACCCAAAAAATTCTAAGTTAAGACTCGAACCATTCTTCATTTACTTGTAGGGTCATATCGGGTGATTCTTAAATTGCCCATATGTGTAAAGGTAAATTCTTTAGTGTGAGAATAATTTTGGATATCAATTAAGGTCACTAGAAACTCCTAGCACAAAGTAGAGTTGAAAGTTTCCTTATTCGATTAAGTTTCGATGCAAGATTCTCCTTGGGTCAACTTCAAACGACCATATCTCTTAGAATATAAAGAGTTACGTGGCCCTTAAATTATCAAATTAAAGATATTTGAATCTTCTTTCCAACACCACCAATTTCGCAAAAGTCTTAGGTTTGAGTAAAAAGTTATGACAATTTTAGTAACCTCATACAATGTTGTGACGAATTAGCCAACGAGAAAATATCAAAAAGGGTCCTTTTTATCTGTTTACCTCTAATAAAACCCTAAACGAATTTCTTGACTAATTTAAGACCCAAAAAAATCATATTTTAATCTCTAAATACATCATTATCTTCTCTCTCAAACCCTAGGACAAAACCCTAAGGAAAAATCAAAGAAGAAGGCTTCATTCAAGATTCTTTCAATCTTTTTCAAGATTCTTCTTCAATGTAAGTCCTTCTCCAAGAATTTCATTCTTTCCAACTCAAATTCCTCCATACAATTATGAATCACAAAAGAAAATTATAATTCTTGGCCATAGAGATTTCAAGAAAGTAATTCAAGAATCTCAAAAAATGTTTTCTTAAATGTTCTCCTTCAAGCTAGGGATTCAAGGCTTCAAACTAAGTTCTTTTTCAAGATTCTTCAAAAATCTTGTTCTTTCAGGTATTTAAGGCTATCATAGTATTGGACTGGTTCATCCTCACGGCCTACATCTACTTTCAAATCAGTGAAAGAGTAATTTAGGATTGTATCCCTAGATTTGAGTATTCTTGACATGAGATTTGAGTTCTTGAGTTCCTTATTCTTCTTGAAATTCTATTCCTAATTATTGAATTGTTATATGTTATGCATTAGAATTTTTGAGTTGATTCATTCATGTCTATATTTCAGCATGAACCCTATGAATTGAGTATTTATTAAAGGAGAAATATCATTGAGTTATGAGTATCGAGTCCTTGAGTTCTTGTCTTGAGTTCTGAGTACTGAGTTTCCTTATTGCTATTAAGATCCCTGAGTTCAGTCGTTCATGTCCATAATTCCACATGAACCCTATGATTTGAATTATAAATTTTGAAAAGCTTTTGTTAAGCCAACACTTGAGTTCTTAAACTAAGTTTGGAGAAAGTAAAGATGAGTTTTGAGAAAAGAGTTTCTAAATCATGATTAGTATGACAATCGAGTATGTCATCAATGTATGAGCAATATGGTATCTAGATATAAAATCAATGTTTATGCAGTATGACTTCCCGAGTCATCAATGATCATATTAAAATATGATTTTGATATGTTTTTGAGAAAGAGTTTTCAAGTATGAATTGAGTAAGAGTGTAAGGGGACTATGTATTCCCAGAGGTATCAATTTTAACATTGACAAAAGAGAAACTGAGATTTCTAAATGAGTTATGAGTTCAAAAGATATTTCAAGAGCAGTTACCTCTTTTAAGAGGGTAGTTTGAGCATTTATATCAAGCCAGAGGAAGAGTTAAACATATAAGCATGATTATATATTCTTGGGAGTAGTATTGAACACTGATATGGGCACAAGTTCAGACAACTTAAAGTACTCATAAACTATGTATGCCAACATGGGTAAAGGGTCATACTTTTTAGATGGTTCCTTATTGCTTTTTAAGCATAGCTTAGTGGATCCACTTAGTTGAGGTTTTCTATACTCCGACAAGGTATAGGAGAGTTCTGGCAGCGTGGGTGAGACGTTGTATCATCAGGTAGATCATAGAGATGGTTGTCGGTTAGAGAATCTCTCAATAGAGTTAAAGTGTATTTTTATATATCACTTATTATGTTGAGTTCAGAGATGAGAAAGTATTTTGTAAAGCTTTAAATGATTTAACTCATTTATTTCTTTACATTCAGCTTGAGTAGATTGTTATCTATTCCAATTCTTTCTTACAGTTATTTGTTATACAAATATATTACATACTCGTACATTCAATGTATTGATGTCATTCGACTTGCATCTTTTAATGATGTAGATACATGTTAATAGGATCCTCAACAAGAGTCTGTTGAGATCACTTCATCCGCTCGTCTGCTTATGAGTGAGCCTCCTTGCTTTTGGAGTACTCCAATTTTATGAGTTGTTGGTAGTAGTTCTTTTGAGGAGTCGTGGGTCTTGTCTCGACACTCATCTTTGTATAGTAGGGACTTTATAGATCGACATTTTTAGAGAGTGTTTCAGATATTCTATTTAAAACTTATGATTCGTCAGCAAAGTTTTGTGATTTAGTAAGCATTTTTTAAACATTTATTTCAATTTGATGCTTATGTGTGCTTGAGTTAGTCTTTCGCTTGTAGTCAGCCAGGATGAGGGTTCACTTGGGGACCAACAATGGTTCTCGAGTGCCGACCACGTCTAGGGTGTAGGATCGAGTCCTGATAAACTTGGTATCAGAGCACAGAGTTCAAGTGTCCTAGGGTGTCTATAGAGTCGTATCAAGTAAGATCTTATTTATGTCGTCAGGGCCCCACTTCTATAAATGAGGGACTACAGACATTTAAGAAAAGTTTCCTTTCTTTCATACTGTAAATCATGCAATAGAGCTGTGTCATAAGGAACGTATTCAAACTCGTGCGTTTCTCATATTCATTCAACTACCCCTCATAATCAAGGTAGTTGAAAAGCAAAGTCAGATCCTTATTGATGAGTTACTCTCAGCAAGAGTCTTGGGAAAGTCATGAGAT
The DNA here is from genome assembly GCA_029582245.1 of Solanum etuberosum. Lineage (NCBI taxonomy): Eukaryota > Viridiplantae > Streptophyta > Magnoliopsida > Solanales > Solanaceae > Solanum > Solanum etuberosum. The sequence continues at coordinate 71,710 of JAJONR010000807.1, forward strand.
TGCAGACAAGCTTGAGAGAAGCCTGTGAGTGAGCTTAAGAGTTGAAATTAGAAATGAAGCACTCTTATTCATATGAAGCGTGTGTTCGAGCTAAAAGCGAGATGTATTTCCATACTCTTTCCTAAACCTTGTTCCAATTGAGACCCCTATGAGGAAGTGTAATTTTAGAGTTTGGGTAGTAATTTCACCTGAAAAGATAGTATGAGTTATGGTGTTATAAGCAGTAGTAGTAAAAGTTCCCAAAGTTAGAAGAATGCATGTAGAGGTATAGTAATCTTATTAGGGAGAGAGTGATGAGGTAAAGTAGGTTGTTGCATTCATGCACCCAATAAGTTATTAATGATGAGTTTTTCTTTATGAGTAGACTAAGAAATAATAATTTTGTATATAGTTCATGATAGAAAGTAGAGGAATAGTTACTAGTCAGGATGAGTTAGAGTATACATTAACTAGAAGTGAGTTTATGTCAATGCTACTATGTTAGTTAAAGCCAAGTATATGTGTGGAATAAAAGAGTAGAGTGTTTATGAGGTTATAGCTCTAAACTAGGCTTATGATTCTAAGGGGAAGCCCATATTATTCAGAGGGTTACAAAACTAATTAGGAAATGATGTATAGCAAATGGGTAAATAGTACTTAAGTTGTGAAAGGAAGTGTGACGATAAATTGTAGGTATGAAGACTGAGAGGTAAAGATTGACTACTTGTCATGAGGTTTTAGTGGGCGAGTGTTTCGTAATCTTATCTAGTAGTTGTAAGTTAGTATAGTAAGCGAGCAATCATATTGATATCCGAGTTTAGTAATAAACAATAAGCTTGAATTTGAGATGAGCGTTGTGATCAAAAGAATGACAACATGAGGGTTATGACGTTAGTCTTGAGATATGATCTAGTAGACTTGACATAGAGTAGGTGAGGAATTGAGATGTTAGCTTTAATGAATATGAGTCGTACAACTGAAAGATCCTTACTTTTAGATAAGGGCAGTGAAGTGTGGCTAAGTCATAAGAGTAACAAGAGCATGAAGAGGTGTACCCGAGATTGTATGTAACCAAACGAGGTTCCAATTAAGTTAATGATTTTTCCATGAGTGCCTGGATAGTATATTTGTGCTGTCAATGTGGAATAGGATGACGTAAGCATTATTTTTTTTTACATAAGAATTAAATGAGCTACCTTATAAGACAATGACAAGAGGTTAATAGAAGCATCCTAGAAAGAGGTCTTAGAAGGAGTCTTAATACCTTCTTATGCAGAGTTCAATATCCATGAGATAAGCCTTTCCCGTGTATTAGAGTAAAGGGAATGTAGACTAATTTAGAGATGATGGAATAGATCCATAGCTTTAAAGTACCAGCTTCAAACCTAAGAGGGAGATGATAAGATGAGAAATCAAGTCAAGTGTTGAGAATGAGATAGTGGTATCTTCAGAAAGAGTTGTAGAGATATATCAATCCGTTCATAATCTTGCGTATTCCTCAAGTCCAGTTATTACAACATGATGATGATGTTTATTATATCAGAATTGTGTCTATGACCTATGCTCAGACACTTAAGAGAGATTCACATATATGCTCATTTGTTAGAATGAGGGGCAAAGACTTTAGCTCATTAATCTCAAGCTTAATCTATAAAGTTATGGATATCACCCTCATGATATGAACCTATTCATATAAGCATTCATGTCTCATAGTATGTTCAGTCTCGCAAATTCATGACTTACTCTCAATGGATAAAAATATAATGTTATGTCATGCATATTCTTATATCAGATATCTTGAATGAATCGAGCTTATGATCTTTCGCCCTAAAGCTCTCTTAGTGATCCTTTTTAGTTGAGGGTGGTGTTGTTTATAGTAGTGGTAAGGGAGTAGTATTCATGGGATGAGATTACCTTTAGAGGCATAAAACCTGAATCTTGTGGTTTAGATTAGTATAAAAGTTTCATGTTTAGCATCTTGTGATTTAGAGATTAGGCTTGAACACATTAAGAGCAGATAGTTTAACTTAGACCTTGGTAAGAGTACTCATAAATCCTTGTAGGAGTTATGAGTTGCAACTAATGAGGTGCGATATTCATAAAGAAAGGCATGGTTTAGAGGTGTTGCTAGGCTTGAATGCTAGAAGTTGTATTGCTTACATAATATTCCTATTCTTACTTCATGCCCAGATATCCTTTCTTTATGTCAAATAGCTACAAATAGAGCGTGACTATGTTCAAACTCATATCGTTCAAAACTTATGTGCTTTAGAGAGTTTCAAATTCTGAGAATGAATCAGTTATGCCTATATTAGTAGACAAAATCAAAATTTGAGAAAGATAGTAAGATTAAATCCTTTCCTTTACATTCTCAGTCCAGCCGTCATTCGAGAACGAATGATCCCAAGGGGGAGATATTGTAACTCCCCAAAAATTTCTAAGTTAAGACTCGAACCATTCTTCATTTACTTGGAGGGTCATATCGGGTGATTCTTAAATTGCCCATGTGTAAAGGTAAATTCTTTAGTGTGAGAATGATTTTGAATATCAATTAAGGTCACTAGAAACTCCTAGCACAAAGTAGAGTTGAAAGTTTCCTTATCGATTAAGCTTTGATGTAAGATTCTACTTGGGTCAAATTCAAACGACCATATCTCTTAGAATATAAAGAGTTATATGGCTCATAACCTATCAAATTAAAGGTATTTGAATCTTCTTTCCAACGCCACCAATTTCACAAAAATCAGAGGTTTGAGTAAAAAGTTATGACTATTTTAGTAACCTGATACAGTGTTGTGACGAATTAGCCGACGGGAAAACATTAAAAGGGATCGTTTTTGTCTTTTTACCGCTAAAAAAACTCTAAACGGATTTCTTGACTAATTAAAGACCCAAAACAATCAGATTTTCATCTCTGAATACATCATTCTCTTCTCCCTAAAACCCTAAGACAAAAATCTAAGGAAAAATCAAAGAAGAAGACTTCATTCAAGATTCTTTCAATCTTTTTCAAGATTCTTCTTTAATGTAAGTCCTTCTCCAAGAATTTCATTCTTTCCAACTCAAATTACTCCATACAATTATGAATCACTAATGAAAATCATAATTCTTGGTCATAGAGATTTCAAGAAAGTAATTCAAAAAATCTCAAAGGTTTTCTTGAATGTTTTCCTTCAAGCTAGGGTTTTAAAGCTTCTAACCAAGTTCTTTTTTAAGATTCTGTTCTTTTTTAAGATTCTTCAAGAACATTGTTCTTCCAGGTATGTAAGGCTATCACAGTGTTGGACTAGATCGTCCTCATGCCCTACATCTACTTTCAAATCCGTAAAGAGTAATCTAGGATTCTATCCCTACATTTGAGTATTCTTGAGATGAGATTTGAGTTCTTGAGTTCCTTATTATTTTTAAAATTCTATTCCTAATTATTGAATTGTTATATATTATGCATTAAAATTCTTGAGTTGATTCGTTCATGTCTATATTTCAGCATAAACCCTATGAATTGAGTATTTTTGAGAGAAGAAATATCGTTGAGTTATGAGTTTCGAGTTCTTGAGTCCTTGAGTTCTTGAGTCTTGAGTTCTGAGTACTGAGTTTCCTTATTGCTACTAATATCCCTGATTTGAGTCGTTCATCTCCATAATTCCACCTGAAACCTATGCTTTGAGTTATAAATTTTGAAAAGCATTTTAAAGCCAACATTTGAGTTCATAAACTGAGTTTTGAGAAAGTATAGATGAGTTTTGAGAAAAGAGTTTCTAAAACATGATTAGTATGACAATCGAGTATGCCATCAATGTATGAGCAGTATGGTATCTAGATATACCATCAATGTTTATGCAGTATGACTTTCCGAGTCATCAATGATCATATTAAAATATGATTTTGATATGTTTTTGAGAAAGAGTTTTCAAGTATGAATCGAGTAAGAGTATAAGGGGACTATGTATTCCCAAATGTATCAATTTTTACATTGACAAAAGAGAAACTGAGATTTCTAAATGAGTTATGAGTTCAAAAGATATTTCAAGAGCAGTTACCTCTTTTAAGAGGGTAGTTTGAGTAATTATCTCAAACCAGAAGAAGAGTTATGTTTTTAAACATATGAGCATGATTATATATTATTGGGAGTAGTATTGAGCACCGATATGGGAACGAGTTCAGACAACTCAAAGTCCTCATAAATCATGTATGCCAACATGGGTAAAAGGTCATACTTTTTAGATGATTCCCTAATGCTTATTAAGCATAGCTTCGTGGATCCACTTAGTTAAGGTGTTCTATACCCCAGTAAGGTAAAGAATAATTCTGGCAGCGTGGGCGAGACGTTGTATCATCACGTAGCTCATAGTCATGCTTGTCGGTTAGAGAATCTCCCAATAGAGGTAAAGTGTATTTTTATATATCACTTATTATGTTGAGTTCAGAGATGAGAAAGTATTTTGTAAATCTTTAAATGATTTAACTCCTTTATTTCTTTACATTCAACTTGAGTACATTGTTATCTATTCCAATCTTTCTTTCAGTTATTTGTTATTCAGCTATATTATATACTCGTACATTCAATGTACTGATGTCATTCGATCTACATCTTTTAATGATGCAGATACAGGTTATTAGGATGCTCAACAAGAGTCTGTTGAGATCACTTTATCCGCTCGTCTGCTTATGAGTGAGACCTCCTTGCTTTCGGAGTACTCCAATTTTATGAGTTGTTAGTAGTAGTTCTGTTGAGGAGTCGTGGGTCTTTTTCCGACACTCATCTTTGTATAGTAGAGGCTTCATAGATAAACAGTTTTAGAGAGTCTTTCAGTTTCAGATATTCTATTTAAAATTTATGATTCTTCAGCAAAGTTTTGAGACTTAGTAAGTTATTTTTAAACGTTTCTTTCAATTTGATGCTTATGTGTGCTTGAGTTAGTCTTCCGCTTGTAGTCAGCCAGGATGAGGGTTCGCTTCGGGACCAGCAATGGTTCTCGAGTGCCGTCCACGTCCATGGTGTAAGCTCGGGTCGTCACAAATAGTAGACTTAAGAATGACCTTTAACTTTGTCAGTACATAAGTAAGTACTTTAACTATCCAAAACTAGTAAATATTCTGATTCCATTCTGTCAGATTACTCAAAAGTGTCATCATTTATTTTAGTTTGCATATCACGCTAACCCAAACTAATTAACTATCTTTGTGTAGCTTAAAATCTTTTTTCGCATTTCAACACATATGGTACGATATTAATTTATCAAATTTTCCTTCGACCATATTACCTCTTAAGACTTTCAACCAGACCTATCCAAGTCTGGATATTATATACTCCCTCCATCCATTATGTCACACCTTTTGAATTTCAGAAGTTAAACGAGTTTATTTTTCTTTAACCTTTTAAAAAATTTCAATTCTTAAGTATTGTGACTTATAATACTTCTTTGTTCTCACATAGTCTCCAAATATGAAAAAAATACTTTTAAAAACTTAACCAGGCCGACTCAACAAGATTGGGAGCCTAAAGCGAAACATAAAAGAGGGGCCTGAAATTATTTTTTTCATCATATATACTATTATTTAAAATCTACTTTTGCAGCATTTTTAGATGCGAAGTCATTAGTTACTATTTTATAATCTATTTGTTTTAATAATTCATTTCAATTGATAATATAGCTAATCCATTCAATCTCTCTTAAGACATTGTTGATATTAAATAAGATTTAATCAATTTTAGTTTCGAAAAACTTCTTTTGATTGAGGCAACGGTTACAGGAACTGTTAACATTATTTTATGAGAAATATGTGTATGTGGAAAAGAATCAAGTCTTTTTATTTGATTGAGTATTTTTATTAGATCATTATATTCTACTTGTATTATTTCTCTTTAGACTTTTAATTCAAAAAATAAATCTAAACCATCAATATGAAAATAACTATTATGTGTTAAAGAAAACTCAAGGTTAAGATAATATTTTAATAAAATTATCATCATTTAGTGGTCTCAATTTACCACTAAATAAGAAATCAGAAATATTTTCATATGCTTCAATTGGTTCAAATCTATTTTGTTTTGAAAAATTAGCTTGATATATATATATATATAATCAACTCTAATTTCAATGGACTTTGTGATTTCGTTATCAATATTTCATCTAATTATTTCTTACAAAATACAGGTTCGATATTTATCAGATATGCAATTTCCTTAGTAGAAATCATAGCATTCATAGTACATATATTTTATTTTTAAAAAAAATATTTATAAGTATTTTTTTTTTTAAAATGGGACCCCCTAAAAATATGGGGTCCCAAGCAATGGCTTTAGTGTCCTAGGGGTTAAGACGGCGGAAGTATATAAGAACTAATCAATGTATAAAGAAAAATAAAAATATAACCAAGTATAATGAATATCAAAACTTTATAAAAGAAAGAGAAAATACATAAAATCTCCTCTGAACTTGGCTGCAAAACATACTTTAGCACTTTAACTTTATGGGTAATTATTTACCCCCTAATGTTTTTTCAAGTGAATTAAAATACACCCTAATATTATAATACCAGTCTCACAATGGAAAGTGCATTCCACACGCACCATGTCATTGATACACCAGCGCCACATCATTGCCACATCAGCGCCACATCATTGCTATATCAGCGTCACATTAAACATTATTTAAATTTTATTTTTAATTCTTTTTTGTTTCTTTTTATTTATTCACAATTTTAGAAAGTAAAAACGATCTCAAAAAATAAGAATTAATCCATGATTAAAAGAAAAATAATCTCAAAAAAGAACAAATTTTCAGTTGAAAGAGATTCAAAATCTCAAAACCATTCTCACAAAAACACATTTAATTTTTAAGAAACATAATCAAAACAAATAAATAATAACAACTGAAAATTTAAATTGAGATGAAAAAATTGTAGATTTTCATTAAAAAGAGCTTAGTTCATCACATTCAAACCTTGTCATAAATACTAATTTTAATTTGAAGCAAGAACAAATCGATGGCATTTCTAGTTTTTCCCTGTTCATCACATTTTTTGGTTTTACTGATAGAAAGGAAATGAGGGTGGGATGCGGGCATCTTTAAGAAGGAGAAAAAAGATGGAAAGTTCAACAAAGAAGAAGAAGAAGAAAAGTGTGAGGCACCAAGGTTCGAAGAGAAAGAAAGAGGTGGTTCAAGTGGTAGTCGAGGGCGGGAGGGGTGGATTGGGTGTGAGGAAGCTGAAGGGGTGGGAGGTGGGGCTGGGATTGGTGGTACTAAGGGCAGGGGGTGATAGGGTATGAAGAAGATGAAGAAAAAAAAGATTATTGACTAAAAAGAAAATAATTGGAGCCCACTTATACTATTTCTCTTTAATTTTTTGGTAAAACGCACTTTTACTTTTTTGACTTGCCATGTCAGCGATGTGGGTGTATTTTAATTCATTTGAAAAGAGATTAGGGGGGTAAATAATTACCCATAAAGTTAAAGTGTCAAAGTAAGTTTTGCTGCCAAGTTCAGGGGAGATTTTATGTATTTTCTCTTAAAGAAAATTATTCTTTCATAATGAAGTGTGCTCACATGAATTTGGAGAAAATCATTATTTTCTTTTCATAACTTGATCAATCGTCAAATACACACACATTACATTCATCAGCAACTTGATCAATGCGAAAATTGTATGTACAGTAACTTCATCTATTAATAAGAATTGTGTTTAAACTGATACTTTTTATCCATTTGTAATAATCACACTCAGTTAAATAGATGAATAATACAACAACAATTTATAAAGTCATAGCCATATGATCTCTAGTTCGTTAATTCTTTGGTGTGACAACTTAGTGCTCCACATATCTCATGGTGAATCCTGTACTTCACACTCGTACCAAGCACATGAGATTGACATCCATTATGATTTATGCGTGAGGCCGTATAATATATCTCCCACCATGACAAAATTGCCGATACTCAGAGCTCACGTTTAGGAACCTCAAGAAAAGTTGAGTGTGTTTGCCTCCCCAGCTCAGCCTGTTGGGTTAAATGAAGAACATATTTTTATTAAAGGAATTAATATACATATTTTCTGATATTCTAGGAATGTTTGTAATCACTTACATTCCCTGTTTAGGATTTGTAGGGCTACAAGAAATCCTATTATATATAATCTATCTGTATAAATACCTTTACATAAAATATGAGAATCACTATGGATTAATAATCTTTATTATGAGAGAACTCAACAATTAATATCAAACTTGTATAATGTTCGATGCAAGTCAGCCAAAGGAAGAAATTTTGAATTGGAATCTTAAAAATATATACGAGCATATGCGAGATTGGCATTAGGGAAGTCCAAAAAGAAGAGGATATGTTGTTTGAAGGTCTTTTGCCTCCTCAGTCACATATCTCAATTGTCACACAGTTCATAAGTAAAATGATATATGCAGCATCTCCAGCAGCTTTTCTGTATTTCATCTACAAATTCATGGAAGGCAATTGGGAATCTAATGAACATATGTATTAAAGGATATTTCATGAAATGTATTTTTAAAGGGATAAGAAAGTTAACTCTATTTTCTGACTACAGTATAGATATGCCGATTCTCCAGGGATTTATTCAAATTTCCATCACTTAAACTGATCGAGAAGGAATAATAAGATGGAAGGCTTTGATGTGATGAACCAGAAGCAAAAAAAGGAGAGACGAGTTGGTGAATAATTATAAGGGAAACAATGCCCTGTTAGTGTCTCTGCTTAATTTCCTAAGATTAAGGTCAGCGTTTAATAATAATGTGATGTATAAGGTATTTTTTACTTCATTACTTGTTTTAAACGTCTACAATATTGCTTCTCGTTTACTTTTGCGGGAAAATTAATGTAGAAACTGATTAATTATTACCACATCAGCTAATTAGTCTCTTTGATCTACTCATATCTCGAATTTCCTTATTTGTGTTCCCATAAAACATAACATTAAGTGGAGTCCATGTTCTGGACAACAATCTTCCGAACTTCAACATTAACAAGACCAGTTATGTGGAACAAAATCATGATTAAGGACTGGTTTCGTGCACAAACTTTAGCAATCAAGAACCACAAGTCTACAACAGTAATATATTGGCTTCTCCAAGTATAGATGTTAGTTAGTACTCAGAAAAGAGTTTGAGAAAGGAATGAATAATCCTCTGTCCCAATTCATGTGAGACTTTTCTTTTCGAGATTCAAACTATATAAACTTTGACCAATATTTTAAAATGTATTTTTATTAAACTGATATAAGATGAATTGCAACTTGTAGTAATTTTTGTATTATTTTTTAATATCTCTATTTTAGTTTCAAAATATTGAGTTTATGTAATACAATATCGCTTAAAAATTTAGTCAAATTCATTCTTAGGTAATGAAAAGTGTCACATAAACTGAGATGGAGGGAGTACTACTTTTGAAGCTTGTGGTTTTAGACAGGTCATACAATTTGTGTGGCCGTAAGACTTTTGAAACTTGTAGTCTTAAATATGTTTTTACATTTGCATGAATATAAAAGGTTCTCATTAGAGGTACTTTGAATGGAAAATTTGAACCTATTTTATCTCCACATATAAAAATGTGTCATTCTTTTATCAACGGAAAAAATAAGAAAATTAAACAATGTCATTCTGGACACGGGCTTTGCACGTGTGTTTCATGTAATTTTTTATAGATCGGTAAAATGATTAAAATTACAGAACTACGACATTCGAAAATTCATAGAAAATCAAATTAAAGAAGTCTAATAATAAGAAAAAAAAATAAAACCATAAAAGAAAAAATATAACATACACATCATTCTTAAGACTTTGATCATATCAGTATAGATGGAAGAAGAAATACAAAATAAGTACATAATATTTCAGGTTCTTATCAACACCTTATTCCACAATCATTCAAAATTCAAGAATCTTCTTCACCACGTCAAACTAAAACATGAATCAAATAGTAAATAATAATATTAATTTCATGTTACCTTATAAATATAAGCTCTTAAACACAAAAGAAAATAAATTTACTTGTCCAGATAGTATTAAGTAAAATCCAAAACAATAACTTTTTTAGAAAAAGAAGAGAATCGTAATTTACTATTCTTTGGTACACATTTATATAGTGAAAGAAAGATAAGAAAGATGAGTAATATAAATAATTATTAATACTAATTACAGGTGGAATCTCAAAGGATAAAAAAAATGAGGTTGAAATACGAAAAGACTATAAGCCAAATAATGTATTTAAAAACTTTTATAGGTAGCATCTCTTAATAATTGGATGAATATGAAAAGAATGATAGTTATAGATATTAAGAGCAACAATAAAATCTATATATATAAAGGAGAAACATATAAAAGGTGATGTGAGACCTCTCTATGGCCTCCATTCCTGTTTATCCATTTTCTCCATTTTTTTGGCTATTTTTCTTCATTTTCTCAATAAATAATTTGTTTATTAATTTAAAAATTCAATCATATTTACTATTCTAATTATGTCTAATATGTTACAAAAAAAACTTCCATCTATTTATCTTCTCTACTTAAATAACATGCATCTTCAACTTCTTTCTAACTATTGCCATGGTTTACCCAATCTATAAATAACAATCATCTATGGAGATGTTCGATGTTCATTTCCATTTCCATTTTTTAGTTCTTTCTTTTTATTAGTACAGTTTTTCCTCTGCTATATTTTTTTTCTTTCATCTCTTTCTTCACTTTGATAAATATCATAGATATATTCTTCAAAGATTCATCATAGAGATGTTCACATTAATTTGGTACAAGTTCATCAAAATGAAGAAGGTAGCTTAATTATCTTAGAAGATTCATCAAAAGAGATGACCATATTAGTATAAAAGTTTGAATGATTTTTCAATATTTTGAAGATTCATTAATGAATTGTTTTGATTTCAATCAATATTATTCTATTCTTTTTTTTTTAATCAGATATATAAATTTCATTTTGTTCAACAAAAAATAAATTATAAAACTCTAATAACCGACATATTAGGAAGTTCAATTAGCATTTTTTGATAATTAACTTTGTTGTTCTTCTTCTTATTATTATGCGAATGAATGAAGCTGAAAAGTATCACGTTTTTGTTTTTGTGTGTATCTGTTTGTCAATTTCTAATTAATATTCTAAATTATTGCCATTGTTGAAAGGTATAATATTACCTATGGTACATTTCTCATAGCTATTAGATATTGTTGCCCGTAAAAATATATGATATGGTCTGTCATATTAGAAATCAATTACAAGTGTCATATTAGAAATCAATTTCGATTTTTCAAGTGTCAGTCTCATTTAATTAGGCGCTTCTTGTGTCTATGATGAAGTGTAATACTTGAATCATTTACAATATATCCTTCGTCATATTCTTCATATTCCTCTTCTTCTTTTTCTATAACGACATTTCTATATACACAGGGTCGTATTTGCTTTTATTTGGCTTTTCAGTTTTTCGAGTGTCAATCTTACTTAATTAGTTTTTTTTGTGACTATGAAGTGTGTCGGGCACTTGACTCTTTTACATCATATCCTTCATCAAGATCCTCTTTGTTTTTCCATCTATATTTCTATTTCAGGTTCTTTTTTGCTTTCATGTGGCTTTTCGATTTTCCAAGTGTCAGTCTCTCTTAATTAGGTGCTTTTTGTGACTATGATGAAGTGTGTCATGTGACTCTTTTACATCATATCCTTGGTCATTTTCCTCTTATTTTTTCTAGATCGACATTTCTATGCAGTGTTGTTTTTGCTTTCATGTGGCTATTTGATTTTCTGAGGGTCAGTCTCACTTAATTAGGCGCTTTTTGAGACTATGACGAAGTGTGTCACTTGACTCTTTTACATCAAATTCCACAATTTCCTCTTCTTTTTTCTAGATCAGCATTTTTATACAGTATCATTTTTGCTTTTATGTGGCTTTTCGATTTTCTGAGTGTCAGTCTCACTTAATTAGGCATTTTTTGAGACTATGATGAAGTGTATCACCCTTTTACAATATATCCTTGGGCGTATTCCTCTATTTCCTCTTCTTTTTTCTTTATCCACATTTAATTCTGTTTAGGGTCGTTTTTGGTTTCATGTGGCTTTTCGATTTTCTGAGAGTCAGTCTGACTTTATTAGGTGCTTTTTGTTACTATGAAGTGTGTCACTGGACTCTTTTATAGCATATCCTTCATCATATTCCTTTTTCTTTTTTCACGTACATTTCTATTTCAGGTTTCTTTTTGCTTTCATGTATCTGTTTTATTTTCCGAGACCAGTCTCACTTAATTAGGCATTTTTTTTGTGACTATGAAGTGTGTCACTTGATTCTTTTAGAGCATTTCCTTGGTCATATTCCTCACTTTCCTCTTCTTTTTTCCGTATCGACATTTCTATGAAGGGTCAATTTTGCTTTCATGTGGCTTTTCGATTTCGTAGTTATAGTCTCACTTAGTTAGGCTAGTAATTCTTTAAGATCCCAAGTCTTTCAGGAGTCGGAAAAGAAAATTGATTTAGCGAAAGTGTTGGAAAAAATAAAAGTTTGATTGCGCCTTTAGAATTCTCTCATATCACTCAAAAGTATCGTAATTTGTTCCAATTTGCATATCACGCTACCCCGAACTAGTTAGCTATCTATGTGGCAGTTTAAAATCTTTTTGCACCTTTCAACACATATGGTATGTTATTAATTTAGCGAACTTGTGTGCAACAATTGGTGCAAAACAGTCATTACCTAGCAGAAGTTGAAACAATGTTATATGGTTTAAAGTGGTGTGCCCAGTGGTTACAACACATTTGGTATGATATAAATCACTTTTGCATAGCATTTACATTTTTTCCACAACTTGTTTTAATGCAGAAATATTGGGAGTTCATGTTTTTAAATAAAAGTTGGAGAGATCTAAATGGCATTATTGTCTTTTTAACAATGATTCAGAAAACTCATTTAGTGGTGCTTTGATATTTAAAGTGGGAAGAGCGTCACACGCCCAAAAGGAACTTCGGAAAATATAGAGAAGGAGAAACGGAGGGCCATTCATCTACGCATTCCAATAGCTTCAAATAAATACAAAATTACACTTCTAGTTGGATAACTGGTCACTTCAATTTTTCCTCAATACTAGCGATGCTTTGATTTTTTTTACATGGATTAATACAACACCATCCAGGAGCATTAATTTACTTGAAAACTAATATACCATATGAGTCTTTTACAGAATAATGTAGATTAGGACTATACAAATATCATTGCTTTAATTTACTTGAAAACTAATATACCATATGAGTCTTTTACAGAATAATGCAGATTAGGACTACACAAATACAGATTATCCCCCATCACTATTTAAGCTTGTTATCATTCACCAATGATTTTTTCTCATGTTTCTGCTTCTGCTTCAGCACTACAGACATTCGTGCTAGGATATTAAGCAGAGAAAGTAATAAGGCAGCTCTCCTTTGGCGTGTCAGCTGAAATATGTGATGAACATATAACCACATGCCAATAGAGAATAGCCCTATCACTGATTTGCTTATAAATTCAAGATTATTATTATTATTATTATTATTATTATTATTATTATTATTATTATTATCACTCACCAACTATTCTTTCTCATTGTTCTGCTTCTTGGTTCATAACAACAGAGACCTTTCAACCTTTTATAGAGCATTCCTTCTTTGTTTAAGAGATGGAATAAGCCAATCGAGAATCGGCATATCCTGCTATTCTTATGCCGTGTGGGCTATGGATAATTCTAGGGTCAGAAAATGGGCCTAACTTTTCTAATCATTTACAATAACATTTCCTGAAAGCTCTTTTGAAAAACTAGTTTCATCAGATTCCCCGTATTGCCCTGTGGTACGTACATTGCTTAAAGGTGGAGATTATGCCTATGAGTCTGACACAAACAAGTAATCATACGGCAACTCACATGAATCATTCACAAAACTTGTGCTTTGTTTTTTTTTCAAATAATTATAAATCAATAAGAAACCGTGTACTACATGACTCAACATACTTGTGAAACGCACGTGCCAAGTTTCTAGTTCTAAAAACTTATTAACTTTTTATCTTACTACCTCTATTTCCATTTATGTGTCTAACTTTTTTCTTTAATATGCTTAAAAAAAAGTTGTTCCAGTTTTTTTCTTAAAAGGTGTTGGAAATAATTATTGAAAGTTGGATTAGGAATCCTAAGTTGATTAGGATTTGTTATTTATGGTATTTACGTATTTATGTTTAATTAGGATTTGTTAATTAGAGTGGTTCCTAGTCCTAGTTTAATTTTGTTTTTACTTTAATAAGTAGAGATGTTACTGATTATTTTCAATATACAGAAAATACAGAAATATACAGAATAGATAGAACCTGAAGTAATATTCAAGAACCTTTGAGTTTATAAATTAAATTTTTTCCTTCAAATTGGTATCGGGGCTTCTACGATCCTGGTAGAAGATCTTCCAGTTTCTGCTGCAGGCGGACGGTTATGACCCATATATGCCGCCCGTCTGGCCAATGATCATGTTGAAAAAGGCTAGATGAATGATATATGCATGAAAACATATGCTAGAAGGAAAGACTCACACAAAAATATTGAAGAATTAAAGAAGTGCAACCAAGCACAAGAGGAAACTTGTGTAAATACTCAATTAACGTGTGTTATTTAATATGTACTAATAAATACTTATAACAATAAATTTGCAGAAACAGAAACAACAAAGTTTAAAACATTTACTCAAAAATAACAATTAATAACATAAGCATAAATTAATGACTGTAAAAAATATATCAGGATTTGTAGCAATAGAATGAAATGGAAACAAAAAATCACCCATTGAATGCACAGAGTCCCCTTAAGAAAATTATTCCCCTCTAGTACCCGAGGTTTAAAGGAATAGATCCTCTCAAGATAGAATGATTCTATTCACCAGTTTATTGATACAAAAATAATAGTGTCAGTGAGCCGCTCAGTAGGAGCAAAGTAGACGAATATTTAATTGTGCAGAGGAAGAAGAAGTTCAGAATTTTCATTGTTTTAAAATGAAAGGAAATCTGTCTATTTATAGACAACAAAGAAGTGTGAACAAATTCTGATTGTGCCTTATCGAAAAGGTCACAACTCTTTGGAAAAGTTACAGCCCTTCGGAAAGGTCAGAACCTTTCATAAAAGTCACAACTTCATGAAAGTCACAACTTTTCATAAAAGTCCCAACTTTTCATGAACGTCACAACTTTTCATATTTCATTCACACCTTTTAAAATATAACAATGTGTACTTCAGATACCAATTCAAAGCTCTAATAAATGACATTGACCTTCAATCTATATATTGTACCACCCCTAGACAAAAATATGATTAACTCAAATCTACAAAGGTAAAATAAGATTATCAAAAAATGGTAGACTAATGCATGCAAAAATGCAAGTATACATAGGATTAACGGAGAAGCATTCACAATTTCAAAATTAAAAAGAAAATTCTCAAGGTATAACTATTATATATACATCTGAGCCAGCTAACTCACATAGTTTGACCCAATATTTATTTCTAGTACCAGTTGGTTAAACTTAAGTATGGCCTAGTATTCCTATCTGGCGATCAACTGCTTAAGTAAGTTTAAAGGGGGGCTAATATTTATACATATAGAATATTTGGTCGAGACTTAATTTGTAAGATGGTGATGACGGTTTTGAAGGTTTCTGGGAGGAGAGGAAGGCTAGTTTTGAAAATAAATAAATTAAAAGGGAATCCTGATTTGTGGTGGTTGATTAACGTTTCAAGGACACTTCATCCAATTCTAAGTGTCAACGATCATAAATCAGTATAAACCCAACTAAATGAGTAGGGGTCGATCCCACAGAGAGTAGCTTTCCTTTGAATTCAAATGTGAAAGTATAACGGTGACCTTTGAGCTGAGCAAACACCACACTTAAGAAATCTAGAAGTCAAACTCCAAGATATCGTTACTAGCCCACTTCAACAAACAACAAGAAACAATCAAATAAAGAGATAACACTTGGGGGGGTTTACTAACCAACTGCAACATTCAACTCAACGGGTGTATATCATTACCAACAATGTTAATTCGTCATGGGTAGCATGGGCTATGGGTAAGGCACTTTTCTCTCGAACAACTATCTTATTTCTGCAGAGTTCTCTCGAACCTCAATACTATCTATAGGAAGACCAGCCCACATTCTCATCAAATCTACTATTTCGAGCTAGATACAAAGGCTGAGTCTCAAGTTTCACTCTCTCAAGCTGAAACCGTCATGACCCACTAACTAAGGATGCCGAATTACTACCTTAGCTCTATACTTCTCTCTCGAGCAAGCACAAAACTCAAAAGTATATTACACTAAGAATGCAATAATGAAGTTAAACCACACTAATAACTCAGACCCACTTCGAATTAACACCAACATTCACTAATTGATAATACCCATTATGCTAAACACCACAATTGGTCACATTATCAAACCCCCAAGGTTAGGGTTTAGCCAATCATAGTAAAAAGATGAAATTCAATACCTGCCATGTTTTCCATAGCTGGGTAAATCAAATTCGAAAGTCAAAAACAACTAATATCTTCTCTATTACAAAACCCAATTGAAAAACCTAGCTAAAAGTACTTGAAATCAACAACACTAGTATTTTTGCTCTCTATCTTTTGTTCCTCCCAATTTTTGAATGCTTCTCTCTCTTCCACAAATTAATTTATACTAATCTGAGGTGCGTCATTTTAGGAAATTCGGCGAGGAAAGTCGGGCTTCGCCGACCTGTTCGGTGACTCCTCTATTGTCCTAGCCTCTCGCCTTCTTTCTTCACATTTCCTGCGTCCAGCTACTGTAAATTTAGACGATCCAGATCGGGATCGACGTTCCATTCCGTGATGCGCCCTTTAGTATCTTGACTCGCCAATCTGCATCCACATGGATCTCCATCAGTACTGTTTGGCGATCTGGTAGTCTTTCACCGATGCGATTGGTGATACGCCGAGAGGAGATGCAATTCGCCGAAATTCCTCCTGTTTTGTGCTCAGTGGTCTGTAAATTAAGGCGATCCAATGGTTGTTCGACGATTCACCGAGTTCTCTCGGCGATCGTCAAGTTTGTTTCTCCTCTCGCTTTTTCAGCTTGTGTTGTCCTTCTCGCCTACTAATGTCCTAGCTTTGTTCCTCAACCCATGTATCTGAAAATCAAAGATTTCACATTAGTTATTGGTGCAAACTAAGTATTTGAGGACACTAATTCTATACAAATAAAGCCCTAAATGAGTCCAAATCTCGAACTCATCAACACCCCCAACTTTAAGCTTTTGCTTGTCCTCAAGTAAAACTCAAGTTTAGTAGTTCAAAAAGGATGTCTCAAACAGTGCTACAAAAGACTCAATCATGAATGCACACAATAAGACTCAACTTCCTCATGCAAGGATCAATTGTGTACTCAAAGATTAAAGTTGTGACTCACCCTTATCAAAGATTCTCAAGTTCTCAATAGTTGCTTCAAATGCAAGTTCAAGCTCAACAAAGTTACTCAAATGCCCTCACACAAAGATGATTCCATATTCACACACAATTGTTCAACACTTTATAGCTCCAGAATCACAAACAACTCTCACACTCAAAAGATGAACACATGCATGACTTCACCCACAAGTTTGCCCTTATTTTCCAGCCAACTTTCATTTCAGCTTACTGAAGATTAAAAATGTCTTTTCAATTCTTGTAACGGGGCTGAGTGTAAAGGTACGGTCATTTAGGATCAATTTCTGTTATCCTCATGAATTGTGGTGTGAACATCACTTTCTTCCCTTTCCTTCAACATTTTCATTCATGCTCAAAATTCACCCCATTATTCACTTCTCATGGAATACCGGACACCCCATTTCTTTTGCAATTTTCACAACTTTATTCCACCACTTTTTCATTCTTTTTATTTTTCTTTCTTCTTTTCTTTCCCTTTTTTTGTATGGAGGGGTTCCATCTTTTTCAAGTCCATGGATCAAGGGGGACTTCTTCACACTTCTTGATTTACCTTCTCTTTTCACCACACCCCCAACTGGCCTAAGTTTGCTGTTCAAACAAACCACATTTCATGAGGAATATGGGTGAATAGATAAAGAGAGATCTCATTTGCTCAAGTTTATTCCAAGAAAAGGATAAGGCTCAGAGGGGTTTCAAGCAAGGCTCACATACTCACAGGGTTGGCCACAAAAGAGGTATATTGTCAAATTGTTGCCTAAGATCTTTTCAAGAGCTTGCATCACTTAGTCAACCGGACCAACGGGGCAAATTCTAGGTGTCATCACACAAGGATCACGGTAAGCTCATCACACCAGGCATTGGCACCAATATCAAACAAGACTCCACACTTTCGCTAGTGTGCAATGTTCACCACAAGAGATTCATTTGATAATTGTCTAGTCACAATGAGATGCAAAAAGTTCACATATTGTCTATGCAACTTCATTTAGCCTCATCGTAGCCGCACATTCATTTTTGTTCGATTAAGAGCACTATTCAAGTCATCGGTATTGATCATAACCGATACTCAAATAAATAACTTTTTTGAATGAGCAAGGGACTGACTGACCAAACACACACCCCCACCAGAAACATTCAACATTTTCCCCAATGTGAGTAGAGAACAGACAATACCAAAAATGAAAAATAAAGATAAACTACTGATATGTAAACACGCAGAGTAAGATGACAAGGAATCTTCACTAGCCGCCCATTTGGTGAAAAATTGTAACAGTCGCCGAACTACTCGGTGATTCACCCAATGATCTGGATATCGCTGTTATTTCCAGTATGCAACACATTCAGGAATGGGCGAAAAGGTGGAATTGAAAGAGTTCACCAAACCGGTCGGCGCTTCACATAATGTCCTTGCAACCTCGTCGAATGATCCATTGGGTAAGGCCATCAGAGCTGGGGCAAAAGGGCAGAGAAGGTCGGGTCGCCCAATAACTTCAGCGAGTCGCCGAGTGATAATATTAACCCGCCTAATGTTCCAGTATCTCAGCTCCATTCTCAAAGTCCAGAAGGCGGACTAGGTCGGCCTCGCCGAACACATTTGGTGATCCGCCAATGGTGTCTTCACCTCGCACAATTGCTTGCACCTAAAAAACTCAGCGCACATTATTTGAAATACTAACACTTGGGTTGCCTCCCAAGAAGCACCTTATTTAACGTCATGACACGACGTGGAAATGCTCTCAAGCATCTTCCAGATACACCACTTCAATCAGAGAAATCTCTTGGCATTCACCAAAATACAACTTCAAGTGTTGCCCATTTACTTTGAATGCAGGTCCCTCTTTACCTTCGACTTCAATGACGCCATTTGTGAACACCCGTGTTACTCTAAATGGACCTTACCATTTGGATTTGAGCTTTTCCGGAAAGAGTCTGAGTTGAGAATTATATAGTAACACCCAATCTCCTACTCTGAACTCCCTCTTAAGGATTTTAGAATCATGCCACTTCTTCATCTTTTCCTTGTAAAGAGCTAAACTTTCATATGCCCTGAACCTGAATTCGTCCAACTCATTTAGCTGATCTACTCTCTCTTTTGAAGTCCTTGTCCAGTCCAGATTTAGAGCTTTCAATACCCATAATGCTTTGTGTTCCAATTCAACCGGTAAATGGAAAATTTTTCCGAAGACTAGCTGATACAGAGACATACCAATTGGTGTTTTGTATGCAATGCGATACGCTCATAGAGCATGATCAAGCTTTTGAGACCAATCAGTCCTATTTGCATTCACCGTCTTGGCCAGGATACTCTTGATTTCCCAATTCGACACTTCAACCTGGCCACTCGTTTGGGGATGATACGGAGTTGCTACTTTGTGTTTCACTCCATACTTGCTCAATGCGGATGTAAAATACTTGTTGCAAGAAAGGAATCCCCCATCACTAATAATAGCCCGAGGAGTACCAAACCTAGCAAAGATGTAGCGTTTTAGGAATTGAACAACACTTTTCCCTTCGTTGTTCGGAAGTGCAACAGCCTCCACCCATTTAGAGACATAATCTACTGCCACCAAAATGTACTTATTACCAAACAAACTCACAAATGGGCCCATGAAATCTATTCCCCAAACATCAAATAGCTCAACTTCTAAAATGGGCGTGAGAGGCAACTCCTGTCTTTTAGACACTCCACCTTATTTCTGACACTGAGTTCACTTCTTAACAAACTCATGAGCATCTTTGTAGAGGGATGGCCAGTACTAACCACTTTGAAGGACTTTAGCAGCTGTACGTACACCACCATGATGACCCCCAACTGATGAAGTGTGACAAGCATGGAGAATTTCGATGGCTTCTTCCTCCGGAACACATGTCCTAATGATATGGTCTGCACACTCTCTGAATAAATATGGTTCATCCCAAAAGTACTTCTTTACATCGAACAAGAACCTCTTTTATTGGTAGAAGTTCAGTTTTTCCGGCATTAATCCACACACTACGTAATTGGCAAAATCAGTATACCAAGGAGATTATTGGAGAGTTACCGCGAATACTTGTTCATCGGGAAAGGCATCATTTTTGTCTATCTCCAGCTCGTCATTTTCCTTGCCTTCCAATCTTGATAAGTGGTCAGCCACCTGATTTTCACAACCTCTCCTATCTTTGACTTCAAAGTCAAATTCTTGCACCAGTAGTACCCACCTTATCAATCTTGGCTTGGCATCCTTCTTTGCCATCAGATAACGCAATGCAACATGAGCACTGTGAACAACCACTTTAGTGCCTAGCAAGTATGCCCGGAACTTCTCAAACGCATATACTACCACAAGTAATTCTTGTTCTGTAACTGTATAGTTACGCTATGTAGCATTTAGAGTTTTGCTTGCGTAGTAAATGGGGTGAAATAGTTTGTTGCGTTTTTGCCCCAACACGACACCTAATGTCGTGCCGCTTGCATCAGACATCACTTTGAAGGGTTCTGACCAATCGGGACTAATGATAACCGGAGTGGAGATCAATTTTTCTTTCAAGCACTTGAAGGCCACCATGCAAGCATCATCAAAGTGGAATTTCACCTCCTTCTCCAAGAGTTTGCATAGACGGTGTATAATTTTTGAGAAGTCTTTGATGAACCTCCGATAAGAATCGGCATGCCCCAAGAAACTACGAATACCCTTCACCGAAATTGGTGGTGGTAACTTTTCAATCACTTCAATCTTCGCTTTATCAATCTCCAGCTCTTTTTGCGACACTTTGTGATCAAGAACTATACCTTCTTTAACCATGAAGTGGCATTTTCCCAATTTGGGAACAAATTTGTGTCCACACATCTTTGGAGAACTTGTCCCAAGTGTGCTAAACTTGCTTCAAAAGTGTCACCCACAACCGAGAAGTCATCCATGAAGACTTCCATTGAATCCTCCACCATATCAGCGAAAATAGATAGCATGCAATGATGAAATGTTGCTGGAGCATTACATAAGCAAAACGACATCCGTTTGAAGGAAAAAGTTCCATATGGGCAGGTGAAGGTGATTTTCTCTTGGTCTTCCGGAGCGGTGGAGATTTGGTTATAACTGGAGTACCCATCCAAAAAGCAATACCAACCTCTCTCTGAAAGTCGATCAAGCATTTGATCCATAAAAGGCATGGGGAAGTGATCTTTTTCGGTCCACGAGTTTAACTTCTGATAATCCATGCATACTAGCCATCCGGTCACCGGTCTCATAGATACAAGTTCCCACTTTTCATTTGGGACTACTGTGATGCCTTCCTTTTTCAGTACACATTGCACCGGACTTACCCATTTGCTATCCGCAATAGGATAAATCACACCTGCATCCAACCACTTTATTATCTCCTTTTTCACCACCTCTTGCATCGGTGGTTTCAATCTCCGCTGATGTTCAACACTCGGTTTAAAATCACTATCAAGCTGAATTTTGTGAGTGCAAATGCCGGAAGGAATGTTCACTATGTCAGCGATAGTCCAACCTATAGCTTTTATATGCCTTTTCAACACCTCAAGGAGCAATTTTACCTACCATTCAAGCAAGTTAGCTGCAATGATCACTGGTAAGGTGTTATTTGTCCCCAAGAAAGCATATCGTAGATGGGAGGGAAGTACTTTCAACTCCAGATTCGGTGGTTCTTCTATTGATGGCTTTGCGGGAGGACTTTCTCGATTTTTTAGATCAATGAGCAACTTAAATGGAGTCTTTGAATATTCCCCCATGCCTGAAAGAGCGGCTACTACCTCTTCGTAGCCTTGAATCTCGAACTCATCATAGTTAGCAAGCACGACCTTAAGTGGTTCACTCATACACATCAAATGGCTCACACTAGCCACCGCCTCATCAATAACATAAACAGTATAAACCACATGAATATTGCTTGGGTGTTTCATTGACTTACAAACATTAAAGGTTACTTCATCTTCGTTCACCCGGAACTTCAGTTCTCCGCTTTCAACATCCACCAACGCTCTCCCAGTTGCCAAGAATGGTCTTCCCAAAATGATGGGAATTTCAGCATCTATTTCACAATCGAGAATGAAAAAATCAGCCGGAAAACTGAATCGGTCAACCTTTACCAAGATGTCATATAGTATCCCCACAGGATGTTTAATTGATCGGTCCGCCATCAAGAGTCTCATTGTTGTGGCTTTCGGTTCACCCAACCCGAGTTGTTTATAGATTGCATATGGCATTATGTAGATGCTTGCTCCCAAATCGCATGTCTTTGGCAAATTGGAGCATGCCGATGGTGCAAGCGATGGTGAACCCTCCGGCATCTTCTTTCTTTTTTATCAGCTCCTTAGTCATAATTGCACTGCAACTATGAGAAACTTCGATTGTTTCAAAATCCAAGCTCCTTTTTTTTGTGACTAACTCCTTCATAAACTTGGCATAACCCTGCATCTCCAACAATGCCTCTACTAGAGGGAGATTAATCAATAATGTCTTGAACACCGATAAAAACTTCTTGAACTTCTCATCCTCATTCTTCTTCTTGAGATGTTGGGGAAATGGAGGAGATATTTTGGGTAAAGGTTGCACAACTTTTGGGATTGGATTGTGTTTCTCCACATCTTTTTGTGGCCCTTTGGCAATGCTTTGATGGATGGGTATTTCTTCTTCCTATATACCTTTGTCTTCTTCATGTATTTGAGCTTCTTCATTGCCTGTCACATCACCTATCGCCACCTTTCCACTACGAGTAACCATAGCCAGACCTCTATCATCATCTTCCCTTGTCATTTTTTGTTCCAATTGTGCTGAAAGTAAACTCAGCTGGCCTTCAAGTAGCTTGATTGCATCTGCATGAGAGTTCACTTTGTTGTTCAATGATGATAAATCGTCTTTCACCCCTTTTAACAAATCATCTGAACCTTCAACTTTGTCAAGGATGCATGACAGCAAATCATTCACCCGGGGACTACTTGCACTCCCTTTTGACTTTGGGTTCTCACTCGATTGAGTGTGGTCCTCTTCATGATCATCATCCCTTTTCCAATAATTACTTTGCTCAGACCATTCTTGATAGTATCTTCTTTGCTCTTCCTCCTTGTGATAGTTCCAACCTTGATTTCCACCTCACTGTAAATAGCGTGGGTAGAAACCCTTCTCATATTTCTTGGAATTCCAACCTTGATTCTCCCCCGGTTTTGAATAACCAGAGGAAGAACTCTTCTCAACTCTAAACACTCCATTTGGCTTTCTCACATTCTCCAACATATGCTCTTGTAGTAGCTCCATTTGGGCCAACATCTTCTTGATGTTCTCATCCCTTTCTCTTTCCTTATCAAGTTGTTCTTGGGTCATTCTAAAACAAAAAGGAGAGACTTGATCCTCTTGAGTGTACCAAGCTTGATTTATTTTCTTCATGTCATCAAAAAGAAACGAAGCCACCTCAAATGATTGCAACATTATTCCCCCTCGAAACAAATGATCAGCCACTCCTATATTAACCAAATCAAGACTCCGGTAAAAGTATTGGAGTAGCAAATCATTTGGTTAGCCCGTGAGTTGGGCATTGAAGTAGGAGTTTCTTAAACCTCAACCACGTTTCATGAATGGGTTCACCCTCCAATCGCTTAAAATCTTGAATGTTATCCCTGAGTTTCATCATCCTCGACGGAGGAAAGAATCTTGCATTAAATGCCGTGATAAGCTCTTCCCATGATGTGGTAGAATTCTTTGGTAACTCGGCCAGCCACGTGCTAGCCTCCCCCGTCAGAGATAGTGGAAATAATCTGAGCTGAATTGATTCTTGTGGCACATTCTTGAATGAAAACGGGCTGCACACATCTATAAAATTCCTCACATGATCATGTGGGTCTTCATGAGCCAGCCCACCATAAAGTCCCTTCATTTGGAGGAGATGAAGAGTTGTGCTTGTGACCTCAAATATTGCATTCTCATCAGCTGGTGGTAGGCAAATTGCACCCATTTCTCCCGATTGGGTTAGGTTGTACACACTATTAATATCATCGATACCATCTCGGTGACCTGCTAGGCTACCATTCACCTCTTCCTCACTCATTCTTACTTCTATTCAGCCCAATCAACACTAACACAATGTGGTCTAAATCGATTCAACTACAGCCGCCAAACTCACACGTGCAACTTCGATAAAGGAACTCTAAACAACGCTACTCCCCGGCAGCGGCGCCATTTTGATTAACGTTTCAAGGACACTTCATCCAATTCTAAGTGTCAACGATCGTAAATCAGTATAAACCCTACTAAATGAGTTGGGGTTGATCCCACAGAGAGTAGCTTTCCTTTGAATTCAAATGTGAAAGTATAACGGTGACCTTTGCAGCTGAGCAAACACCACACTTAAGAAATCTAGAAGTCAAACTCCAAGATATTGTTACTAACCCACTTCAACAAACAACAAGAAACAATCAAATAAAGAGATAACACTTAGGGGGTTGACTAACCAAATGCAGCATTCAACTCAACGGGTGTATATCATTACCAACAATGTTAATTCGTCATGGGTAGCATAGGCTATGGGTAAGGCACTTTTCTCTCGAACAACTACCTTATTTCTGCTCAGTTCTCTCAAACCTCAACACTATCTATAGGAAGACCAGCCCACATTCTCATCAAATCTACTATTTCGAGCTAGATACAAAGGCTGAGTCTCAAGTTTCACTCTCTCAAGCTGAAACCGTCATGACCCACTAACTAAGGATACCGAATTACTACCTTAGCTCTATACTTCTCTCTGGAACAAGCACAAAACTCAAAAGTATATTACACTAAGCATGCAATAATGAAGTTAAACCACACTAATAACTTAGAACCACTTCGAATTAACACCAACATTCACTAATTGATAACACCCATTAAGCTAAACATCACAATTGGTCACATTATCAAACCCCCAAGGTTAGGGTTTAGCCAATCATAGTAAAAAGATGAAATTCAATACCTGCCATGTTTTCCATAGATGGGTAAATCAAATTCGAAAGTAAAAAATGACTAATATCTTCTCTATTACAAAACCCAATTGAAAAACCTAGCTAAAAGTACTTGAAATCAACAATAGCAGTGTTTTTGCTCTCTATCTTTTGTTCCTCCCAATTTCTGAATTCTTTCTCTCTCTTCCACAAATTAATTTATACAAATCTGAGGTGCGTCTTTTTGGGACATTCGGTGAGAAAAGTCGGGCTTCGCCAACCTTTCGGCAACTAGTCTATCATCCTAGCCTCTCACCTTCTTTCTTCACATTTCCTGCATCCAGCTACTGTAAATTTAGGCGATCCAGATCGGGATCGCCGTTCCATTCCGTGATGCGCCCTTTAGTATCTTGACTCGCCAATCTTCATCCACATGGATCTCCATCTATACTGTTTGGCGATCTGGTAGTCTTTTGGCGATACGCCGAGAGGA
This sequence comes from Solanum etuberosum, assembly GCA_029582245.1. Taxonomy (NCBI): domain Eukaryota; kingdom Viridiplantae; phylum Streptophyta; class Magnoliopsida; order Solanales; family Solanaceae; genus Solanum; species Solanum etuberosum. The sequence goes on from JAJONR010000807.1 coordinate 97,568, forward strand.
GATGCAATTCGCCAAAATTCCTCCTGTTTTGTGCTCAGCGGTCTGTAAATTAAGGCGATCCAACGGCTGTTCGGTGATTCACCGAGTTCTCTCGGTGATCATCAAGTTTGTTTCTCCTCTCTATTTTTCAGCTTGTGTTGTCCTTCTTGCCTACTACTGTCCTAGCTTTGTTCCTCAACCTATGTATCTGAAAATCAAGGATTTCACATTAGTTATTGGTACAAACTAAGCATTTGAGGACACTAATTCTATACAAATAAAGCCCTAAATGAGTCCAAATCTCGGACTCATCAGTGGTGCCACGTAGGTGGGCCTAGAGTTCTCTTGTATATATATACATATATGATATGATATGATATATATTGTATCATTCTTTTATATATAGACAGAATAATAAGAAATAGTGTCTCCTATATTGAGATGGTCGGGAGTAATATGTTAGTGGTATGACCAATGGTTATTTAGTTTTACTTGATGTTTTGGCTTGTTTAGGATGTTTTATATAGTGCACTATATTTCTCTCTACAGAAGATATACTGTGAAATACTTATAATCATATTCTTGTCATCAACGACGTGCCGAGTTATAATGATAGGAAATATTCCAACCAAATTTGAACATAAACTCTCGTTTTGAAGCCCTATCTCGATCCTTGCTCCTATAAACACTTGAATAAGTGATATAAAATAGATATATCATTAATTAGTGAAGGCATAAGCTATTTAAATAGAGTTGCTACTCCTTTCTAAACGATGAATGCTGAAATATAATCATAAACAAACTATTGAACCAAGGAAATTAAAACACCTATAAATATCAAAATACTATCCAAACGTAGTGTTCCAATACGGCCCCTCAAGTTAGGTGGTGGGTCACTAAGCCTAACTTGAATAGGTTACTCTCAAATGCAGGCTTAGCCAGTGATTCCATGAGAATTGCTAATATGAACATGAATAACACAAACTTTTTTGTCTTTGACATGGCGGTGTACAAAGAGAAAGTCTACTGCAACATGCTTCACACGACTATGTAGGACATGATTTTTGCTCAAGAATGTGGCTCCAAGAATGTAACAATAAATTAATAGTAGATAACTGATGTACTGAAAATGGAAGCTTAAATAGGAGATTGGTGACCCAAAGGGTTTATGAAAGGACATTAGCCCCCGACATGCATTCAGACTCAGTGGAGGAGCAAGAGACAACATTTTTCTTCGTTGACCACCATGCAGGCCTAGTTGGATCATACCACGAAGGTATCGGAAAAAACTCTTCACAACTTTCCAATGAAGGTTCGATTATGCTTACATGAACTGAGACAACTTGTTGACATCAGAGACAATATTTTTTCTAGTGAAAGACGAGTATTGAAGCCTGCCTAAGACGATGTTTGTTCTACATTGACTACCACTTTTGTATCTAGTCTTTTAATGATGCCAAAATGGGGGAAATATTGAGTGCGCATTACAATGTAGAGAACATACATATGTGCTTGTCAATTGTCATTAATATGTTTATACATGCTTGGTGTTTGTCATAACCAAAACAGGGAAATTACTTCATGTTTAATTTGCTATTTTTATGGTAGACAAAGATATTGAAGAACCAGGTTCAATAGTGTAGCAAAATATGTGAACAAGTTTCACTTGAACAAAGTAACATGGCTAATATGGAAAATTCAGAGAGTACAAGGTGTATACAAGGAAAGAAAATGTCAAATAGAGCAAATAGAGTTCCTTGAGGATATATTCTAAGTATGGAAGAACGATCAACAAGTGATTAGTTCCCTTGTGTGAGCCAACTAGCTAGGCTAGCCGAATAAGCCACATATACAAGGAATAACAATAAAAGACAAATAATCAAGCTCAAAAAATGACTAATTATTTCGATATTAACCAATGGTTTGGCTTTTGTCACGCCCCGAGACCCCACCCTAGACACGACATGGAACTCGGAACCCCCATAGGTCTGAGAGTACCAACAAACCTGCATAACCTGAATAATCCAATACAAATACTAATCAAATATCAATGCGGAAAGTAAGGCGCACTCTAATCAACCTTCAAGAAAATTCAAAAGAGGAAAACCAATTCATCTCTTAATTAAAAAACTAAATCGACCTAACAATAGGTCGACAAAACCTCTACTAACAGGATTACAATATCTACGTTAGGACATGACCCCCGAAATACCATGAAAACCAAAGGAAAGACTGATAAAAGAAAAGTCAGCTTTTCGGAAGTTGGAATGCTCACCACAATGCTGATTATTATTCCTCAATGGTCTATTACTTCCAAGAACCAAGAGCATGTGTCTCCGATCCTACATCATGAAATAATGTAGCATCCGAGGATGGTTAGTACGGTGATTACTGGCATGCAACCCAGGGGAAAAGATAAAAAATATACATATATATAACATAACTATAAAGAAAAGATAAAAATCATAAGTGCAGACCCAAAACATTCAGACAAAGAACTTTCAAAAATTATTAATTTTAAGTAAGGTAGTGTTCACCGACGTAATACGATCCACAGGCTATATGGGTCTGGCCTCCGCCTGACCTAGGGTCCCAATTCATGTATGCCTCATGGATTTGAGAAATATAAGAATCTGGTGAACCAAACTCTCCCAAAGTAATGACTGTAGAGGCTGCTACGATTAACAACCTACAATGGTCATCCATATTTTAGGACAGTTACCTCCCATGTCGGCAAACACAGTTTCAGGTGATGAGTCACAAGTACGTTACACCTTCTCGGTGATACTACCAAGCTCTTTTTAAGCCCCCATTAAAACCTTTACAAGTTTGCATTTATGAAGAGTTGTCCGAATAAGGTATCCCCATTGGTATCTTCATACCAAGACTTGCAAGCCATTTAGTTGGTCATTTAAAACTCCTAACCCGTCCTTTGAAAACCAAAGACTCGTTTATGTTAAAACATTCTGTTTAATTCCAACATCCAAGTCCTTTCAAGTTATATATAATACAACCATATAAAATGCAAAATCATTAGCATTTAACCAAAACGGAAAATTACCCTTTTTTCATTATTTAAACCAAAACTTTTAAAAGACTCTTAGATTCCCAAATCCATTATTTATAGGAAAAACCCTTTTCAAAATCATATGAGGAAATTCACCCATTCAAAACCAACAATCCAAATTCTGGAATCATAGTAAAGTAATTTGAACACAATTAACAAGAGAGGAACATTTGTAATCATTTTTTATGAAATCATCTCTCAACCCTTACCTCAATTCGTAATTTAGTAAAATATAAATAATAAAATAAAATATGAATCTTGTACGAGTAGTTTGAAGTAGGGAATGTTGAAACATACCTTTTGACGAAGAACTTAAGAAAGGGACCTTGAGAATTAACCCTAGATCTTGCTTCTTGAAGTGTTGGGGAAGAAGAGGATAAACGTTTGTCGTAACTAATCGAATCTCCTAGAATATGACTTTTTGGGGAAGTTAATAGTCATGGGTTAGGGTTATGAGATTAGGAAAGGAAAAAACACCCCTCTTGAAAAGCAAAGAAAAGAGAGGACTTACACAATTTCAGAGCCGGTGCGCGGTCGCGCATTTGGAGTTAAGCTCTCAACTTATAGGCTCAAAAAATCAAAATATCCAAGTTGATTAGTTTGACACTGAACTGAAGAAATTCGATCCAATCCAAGGTTATTTGGATTGGATTTGAATTGTATTCTTCAGTCTAAAAACCTAAAATCCTAACTGAATTGTATATCCACTCCGAACTATTGGAACTTCCAACCTTATTCACAAGACAACTTGGTATAAAGCCAAAAAGTATATTGAAGTATCAAAATATTTGGTCAAAATCTCTTTATATTGTTGATCTTAGAAATTATGTTTATATAAAGATGTTTAATTAGTATATAACCAAAAGAGCACGGTTATAAGGGGTAATTTTACAAAGAGTCTTATAACTAATTGTAGTTGAATTAAATTGAATATACAATACTCCATTTTCGAACTACATTGAGGAGAGCAAAAAAAATTCAAAGATCGATCAAAGATCTCGGCGATCGATCAAAGATCTTGGCGATCAATTTTTTTCTCGGGTAAGCGCATAGGAAGTTCCGAATTAAGCTTTGATTCATGGATTCATGTTCTTATCGTTGCTAGGGTTTAATATCGTGCTAAAATTCTTTAAAATAAAATTGAGTTTGAAGTTTTGCAAAAAGAGAAGTGCAAGTGATTCTAAGTCTTCTTTAGTGTTGTCAAAGGTGCGCTTAAAGCATGCTTAAGCCCTGAGACGAGGCTCTAAACATTTTTAGCACTCCACCTTACATTATTCGCACTTCAGTGTCGTCATCAAAGTTCTAAGGTATTCTTTTCCTTGCCAATGAGCCTCTTCTAAAGGGGTGACACTAAACAATTGATATTTTACTTTTATCATAATGTTTTTTTTTTCTGTTTCTTTGGTCATATATTTGTCGTTCATGTTTATAATTATTAGTCTTGGACTAAATATATATATTTGCATTTTTCTCCATTTGCATCTTTTTTCATTAAACCCACACTTTATTTGTTCTTCATGCTTAAAGATCCAACGTACCTTAGAGCTTTTTGAGCTTTTCGCCTTTGATAACACTAATTCTTTTTGTATAGAATGAATAAGTTAAATATACCCTAATATAATTTTGTGAGTTTTGTACATAAACTAGTTGACATGATACATAAACATGACCCTTAACTTGTGTGTTCGGTAAAATTAGAGTCAAAGTTTTTGCAGTCAAGAAATATACGCTTTCCAAGAACTAAAGATTTGATTTCTCCTACCTTAGGAGAGTGAAGATTAGCATAAAATAAATGAATAAGTGGTTCATAAACAACCATGGGCACAGAAAAGATATTTTCCCAGTCCTGGAACTCAAAAGAGTTTTGATGGGGCAATCTAGAGAAGTAAGGATATCAAGATCAACAACCCTGCCATGCACTAGGGTTTTGTCTTTCAGAGAGTGATATAGAGATTCATAAGAAGCATTCCAAAAATCCACCTTTTTATTGAGGGAACTATTAAAATCGAACTTGACTTTCTTTTTAGAGGAGCCACAATAAACCGAGTCATCAGGAAGCTTACCAGAGAGGAAGCCACGGAAACAGAAGTTAGATGATCATCAGAACAGTTAGAATCAATGAAAATAGAGGATGAAGCCTTGCCCTTTTTATTGTTGTGAGTGCTCTTACAGGTTGCAATAGACGAAGGATTTGGAGATTTTGCCATTGTAGAGAAGGAAGCACAAATGAGAAGTGAGAAAAGAAGAAGAGTCACAAAGGAAAGATATAGGCAGAGGGAGTAAAGAATGTGAAGGGACTTTGACATGACTAAAGAGGAACCCCAAGGGATGACGGTTTTAATGATGAAAAAATACAGAAGAAAGGCGTAAATAAAGAGACACATACAGAAGGAAAGTAATAATAATAAGGAAAACAAAATATTCGAGGCGTCAGAAAATATTTAGAAAAGAGGAAAATAATTAATGCAAGAAGTAATCTCAGCAATTTAAGGGATTTTCAATAATATTTAACGATTACAAAATCTTTCTTTCAAAAGAGGTTTAGTAAAAATGTCAGCCAGTTGAAAATCGGTGCTAATGAAAGATATTTCAATATCTCCATTTAAAACATGATCTCGGATAAAATGGTGCTTGATATCAATGGTCTTATCCCGAGAATGATGCACAAAGTTTTTTGAAAAACAAATAGCACCCCGCAGTAGTAGACTAGAGCAGTGGTACTCGTGAGAAATGGTAATAATGGTCGAGGGCGTCCACAAGGTGGGTGAGGAGGAAATCAGCGAGGCCGTGAAGGTCAGGGAAATGGTAATGCAGGCAGAGGTACCGTGCACCCAGGTAGGGAAGTCTCCCGTCATGAGGACAGGGCTCAGTGTTATGACTTTCCGGGAAAGACCGAGGTAGAGGCGTCTGATGCAGTGATCACATGTACTATTCTTATTTGTGAACGGATAACTAATGTGTTATTTGATCCGGGTTCTACTTATTCTTATGTGTCCGTGCGATTTGCCTCAGAGTTTGATATGATTTGTGATATACTTGATGCCCCCATCCATGTTTCTACCCCCGTTTAAGAGTCTGTCATAGTCACCCATGTCTATCGTGCTTGTCCTATCTTGTTTATGGGTTTTCAGACTTGGGCTGATTTGGTGATTTTGGATATGACTGACTTTGATATAATCTTAGGCATGACTTGGTTGTCCCCCTATTATGGTGTGTTAAATTGTAATACTATGTATGTGACTCTAGAGATCCCTGGTAGGGAAAAGTTAGAGTGGGAAGGGGTGTACAAGCCTAAGCCAGCTAAGATCATATCCTTCATTCGGGCTAGGAAAATGGTGGGGCAGGGTTGTTTGGCTTATTTTGCTCATATTCGGGATGTGGAGGTTGAGTCTCTCTCTATTGAGTCTATTCCTGTGGTGTCAGAATTTAGAGAAGTGTTTCCTACTGATTTGCCTGGTATGCCTCCGGATAGGAATATAGATTTCTGCATTGATTTGGAGCCTAGTATTCGTCCCATTTCCATCCCTCCGTATCGTATGGCTCCGACAGAATTAAGAGAGCTTAAGGCTCAAATCCAAGAGCTTCTTGATAAAGGATTCATCTGTCCTAGTGATTCATCCTTGGGTGCTCCTGTCTTGTTTGTTAAGTAAAAGGATGGTAGTATAAGAATGTGTATAAACTATCGTCAATTGAATAGGGTAACCATTCGAAAAAAGTATCTATTGCCTCAGATAGATGACCTTTTTGACCAATTTTAGGGTGCATCAGTTTTCTCTAAAATTGATTTAAAGTCTAGTTACCATCAGTTAATGATTAGCTCTGAGGATATACCAAAAACGGCATTTAAGACCCATTATGGGCACTACGAGTTCCTAGTTATGTCGTTTGGGTTGACAAATGCCCCTGCAGCGTTCATGAGTTTGATGAATGGGGTGTTCAAACCCTTTCTTGATTCATTTGTGATAGTGTTTATTGATGACATTTTGGTTTATTTGAGAAGTGAGGAAGAGCATGCCGACTATCTTCGTATTGTTCTGGGTGTTCTTGGGAAACAAAAGTTGTATGCGAAATTTTCTAAGTGTGAATTTTGGTTGACTTCGGTTGCCTTTTTGGGGGAATGTAGTTTCGAAGGAAGGGGTAATGGTAGATCTCCAAAAGATTGAAGCGGTTAGGAATTGGGTCCGACCAAGTTCTGTGACTGAAATCAGGAGTTTTGTGGGGCTTGCCATCTATTATCATCGATTTGTGAAGAATTTTTCTTCTATTGCCACACACTTGACAAATTTGACCAAAAAGTAGATACCATTTGAATGGACTGAAAAATGTGAGGAGAGCTTTCAAAAGCTCAAGACTCTTTTGACCACAACATCTATTCTAGCACTATCGGTGGAAGGTAAAGATTTTATTATTTATTGTGATGCTTCGCATTCAGGCTTGGGTGCGGTGTTGATGTAGGATAAGAAAGTCATAGCTTATGCATCGCGGCCGTTGAAGATGCATGAGAGGAATTATCCAACACATGATTTAAAATTGGCAGCGGTAGTGTTTGCTCTTAAGATCTTGCGGCATTATCTTTATGGTGTTAAGTGTGAGGTATTTCTTACCACCGTAGCCTACAATATGTATTCACTCAAAAGGATCTGAATTTGAGACAGCGAAGGTGGATGGAGCTACTCAAGGATTATGATGTGACCATCCAGTATCATCCGGGTAAGGCTAATGTAGTGGCGGATGCACTCAGCCGAAAAGAGGTGAGTATGGGTAGTTTATCTTGCTTGAGTACAACCAAGCGACCTTTGGCTAAGGAGATCCAAACCTTGGAATATAAGTTCATGCGGTTGGGCATCTCAGAAAAAGGTGGGGTGTTAGCTAGCATTGAGGTTAGGGCCACCTTCCTTGAGGAAATCAAGGCCGAACAATTTGAGGATGAGAATTTGAATGAGCTTAGAAAGAAGACAGTGATTGGTAATACACAAGATATAGTTCTTGATGCGGGGGGCATGCTCAGTTTTAAAGGAATAATTTGTGTTCCAAGAGTGGGCGACCTGATTCAGAGTTTATTGACAGAATCCCATGGTTCGAGGTATTCCATTCATCTGGGTGTGACCAAGATATACCAAGACTTGAAGCGACTATATTGGTGGCCGGGCATGAAGAAGGATATATCGGAGTTTGTGGCTAAGTGTCAAAATTTCCAGAAAATAAAATATGAGCATCAAAGGCCGGCAAGTTTGCTTCAGAGAATGCCAATTCCGGATTGGAAGTGGGAAAGAATAGCTATGAATTTTGTGGTTGGTCTTCCCAAGACTATGGGGAAGTTTGATTCTATATGGGTAGTGGTTGACAGATTCACTAAGTCAACCTATTTTATTCCGGTCAGAATAGATTATGATGCTCAGCAATTGGCTATGGTGTATGTAAAAGAGATAGTAAGGCTGCACCGGGTTCCCATTTCTATCATCTCAGACCGTAGTACGCAGTTCACGGCCAAGTTTTGGAGGAAATTACATGATGAATTGGGCACACAACTCACTTTTAGTACAGATTTCCATCTACAGACGGACGGACAATCAGAAAGGACTATTCAAGTGTTAGAAGACATGTTGAGGGCATGTGTGATTGACTTTGGAGGACATTGGGATAAGTTCCTACCTTTATGCGAGTTTTCTTATAACAATAGTTACCACTCCAGCATTGATATGGCACCATTTGAAGCATTGTATGGGAGGGGATGTAAATCACCCATAGGATGGTTTGAGGCTGGAGATGTGAAACCTTTGGGGGTCGAGTTAGTGAAGGATGCTCAAGATAAAGTGAGAAGTATTCAAGCTAGTCTTTTAGCTGCCCAAAGTAGACAGAAGAACTATGCAGACCTTAAGGTAAGAGACATGGCATTTCAGACTGGTGAGAAAGTTCTTCTTAAGGTATCACCCATGAAAGGGGTAATGAGATTCGACAACAAGGGCAAGCTTAGTCCCCGATACATTGGTTCATTTGAGGTCCTTGACTGTGTAAGGCCAGTGGCTTATAGATTGGCTTTACCGCCTAACCTATCGGGAGTGCATCTGGTATTTCACGTGTCCATGTTGAAGAGATATCATGGAGATGGGGATTACATCATAAAATGGGACTCAGTTGTTTTAGACAAAGACCTTCAGTATGAGGAGGAACCGATTGCAATTCTTGATCGTGATGTCCGGAAGCTGAGGACTAAAGAGATTAAGTCTGTGAAAGTTTAATGAAAGAATCTTCCAGTTGAGAAAGCTACTTGGGAAACTAAGAAGGACGTGCGAGACAAGTATGCCCAGTTGTTCATCGATTCAGGTATTACTCTACTCTCACTTTATCCCATTTTTCCTAATTTGTCACTCGGGGACGAGTGATGGGTAAATTGGTATCTATTGGAAAAACCTTTTCCCGTAGTTATAGAAAAGCCAACGGGGAAAATTTTTGGTCCGAAAAACTTTTTGGTGGTAACTTCAAATTTCCCAACCTAGTTCAGATTTGGACGAAATCGGAGTCAGTGAGGTCTAGGGAAATCTGATAACAAATGGGAGGTCTAATTATGAATTTTATCACATGAGTAGATAGCTAAGACGTTAAGGAACCTATATGACTTTACAGAATTAAATTCGGGTGAGTAGAACTCCCGAAACTGATCTTAGCATGAAGTGGTATTTTTTGAGTGTCATGGGATGAAGATGTGTTGTGAAATGGGGGTTTGCAACACTTAAATTAGCTCACCGTTTCCGTGCAAGCCGCCAATGCGGGATTTTCCCGCCAGAGCGGGGCCGCTGTAGCGAGATGACTTCCTCTGTGGCGGGAAAGTCGCGACTTAAGTCAGAAATAAACCACAAAAATTCCATTATTCTGCATATTTCGTTTTTAAGAGCTATGAGACGACCCCAGATGAGTTCTTGATTGTTTTCCACGAAATTTGGTGCTAAAGGTAAGGTTTTTGCTCCCCAATTCCTTTTTTTAATCCGTAGAACATAAAATCTTGATTGTATATCATTGGGGGAGGGTTTGGAACGGTTATGGATGGTGGGAAAAACCCTAGCTGCACCTTAGGATCATAATTTGGGTCTTGGGTTATTGGGTTTGTAATGATCCGGGGAAATTAGACCTTAATTATTGATCCCCGTATTGATTTGTTTGTTTGTAGATCTAGAGCAAGCGGAAATAATCTGGAAAGGGAAGAATCAAGTTTCTTAGGAGGATTCAAGCTTCGTTCGAGGTAGGTGATGGTTTGATTTCATGTTTGTGTGATGTATGTTAGTATGTGCTTCATTGTAATGCATGTATATATGTGAATGTTGCACTATTGATCACACCTAATGTAAATGAGTATGAATGAATGATTGTAAGCCATGAATCAACACTTGATTGTATGATTATGAGAATGTACATTGTGATTGTGATTGTGGCATGTTGAATGGATTGGTGTAACGTTTCGACACACTAACTTGGATCGGGTGCCACGTTCTGGTGCATATATGAGATCTGGTGTCACGTCCGGCACACAAACTTGGATCGGGTACCACGTACCAATACACTAACAGTTTTGGGTGTGGGTTCCATGAGAGGACCATTGACTTGTCATATTGATGTATTTTAAGAATGTGGAATTATTCGTTGATCCTACTAAGATGATTGATAATGTACATGTTCGGTATATACCTGTTTGATTATGTTGTGATTATTTGCGTATGTTGCACTTATTGGGATAGCCGTGTGATCCTACTAGTACACTGTGGTTGTGTACTGATACTGCACTTGCTCTTTCTTTGTTGAGTACAGGGGATCTTCAGGTGGTTACTGACAGACCTCGTTTAGAAGACCAATGATCGATTCGAATTCAAGGGTGAGCTACTTCTTCCAGGCTGCCATGATTTCTCGTTATGTTTAGTCCATTGCTATTCGGACTTAGACTAGTACGTTAGATTTTCTTATGTTTAATTGGGTTGTACCCATTTCCTTTAGACTTATGGTTCCTTGTTAGAGTTTTGGTTCATTGACTTTCAGGTTCTAGGGAATAATTTTTGCACTGTTTTGTTAGTCGTTGTTAGATCTTTTGGAGTTTATGGGAACTCTATTTGACTCCTGCATTTAAACCTGCTTCCGTATCTTTAAATGCCTAGTAATTGATTAAATTGTATAGTTCTTGGGATAGCTAATTAGTATTAGCGGTTCTCCCACCGGAGAGTTAGTGTGGGTGCCACTCAAGATGGTGTGGGTCGTAAATTTTTTGCATCTACGTCATATTAAAATATAATAAAAATATTATCATTTCACTAATATGACACAATAAATTTATTTCCTAGTGACTGTTCATGATAAACATATTTATTTAATACCTAAAAATGTTATAAACCTGAAAAAATAAAATAGAAAAAGAAAATAAATAGGCAATTACTCCTTGAAGACAAGAAATTAAAGTAGATACATGTATCTTACAAAGTTATTGTTCATAAATTATCTCTTTTTATATTTATTTTAATATTATTTGACCTTCCAAATTTCTATGTGACTTTTCATATACAACATTTTTTGTCCTATACATTTAACTCTTCCAGAAACGATTCATATGTGCTACTCCTACAATTCTTATGTGTAGGATCTCTAAATTGGTGAAATAATGTCGTAATTTATGGGGAAAGCTGTGAGATCTCCCTTATGCAGTCATGAGGATAGGTAAGAATTCAATTACTGAAACATTGTCTTTATCTCTATTTATATGGTTGAATTGTTGCTTTGTTTATAACTTGATTTTAGTTTAGGATTTCTTGTGTTCAAAAAAAGATTGATTGTTACATTAGATTTTGTGTAAATTTTCATTATCAAGACAAGATAAAAAAAGAATAATTAATTGTCTTGATTATGTGTTTCTTTTTGTTCTTTGTATGTGTAATATCAACATTCAAAATGGATTCGATAGAATGGTTACTCTTTCTTTTTATTAGTTAAAGATGAAATATATAGAATTATATTAATGGTAGGTTCGATTAACATCATCTTTGGGTTTTACTGAGGTCACTGTATCCTGGTAGCGGTCTTGAGCTTCTCCAGAAGCTATCAGTGCCATCATTTCCCCTCCATTGTTCAATTTTTCCACTGATGATGGTGGAAAATAATTAAGTGAAAAATTGGTCGAGGGCTTTTATTCTGTCATCTTTTTAAGAATATCTTGATGTGCATCCTATAAGTTAAAATTATCTAACTACTAACTAAAGTTTAAAATCTATAAAGATTTACATACAAATTCGGAATCCTCTACGTCATAATTCTGTTTTACTACTTTAAGAATTCTGCATCTGAAGCCCACTCGACCACTACTCTTTAGATTAATGGCACCTGATATGCCCAATAAGGGTAAAGTGTTCCCCATTGAGAGGGTTCTTCATTCATAAGGGTTAAAATTCGAGACATATGGTAAAGGGTTGGAGAGATTTCAACCATCCCACTAGATAGTGATGCCATAAGAATGTTATGGATTTCTTAAATGTCTTAAAAAGCTGTGAGATTCTATACAGCGTCGTAACTTTTGTAACAACTCTTAGTGTTTTTCATTTTTTTTTGTGTTTCTACAACTTGTATGAACTTTGCCCTAATTGAGTTTTATTCTGCTTGTTTGTGCCAAACCTTTGTGTTGCCATACACTGATATTCCATTAGTGATCTTTATCTTATCTTTGTCATAAGATATGAACTTCTCAACTTCCTATTTCTCATATCATTATCCCAATGTATTTGTATGGAGGTAATGAAATTGGTGTAATAGTAATAGTGAGACAGTAAAAACCTCAATTAGACAAAAAAAATTTAAAAATAAATCAAATCACATTATTTAATGATATTTTAAAAAAAAATACTATACTCATTAATACGAGTTACACGCGCAAAGCGAGTACCTCGAAACTAGTATATATAAACAATGTAAAAAAATTGTGCTTGTATCCAATTTAAGTGCTTAAATTTTATATTAATTTATTTTCAAAAATACAATAATATTGGGTAATAAGAAGATTAAATAGATAAATAATAATTAACATGGTGAAATCAACACTAGATTCTTATTACAATAATCTTTGATCTTGGACTTGAATAAAAATAAATTTATTAGGTTTCTTCTGTTAACAGAAATTCCAGTAGTATATATAGGCACACAAAATAGATCTAGTTTAATACACAAAACTATCATGGAGGCACCTTTAGTAGCTGTTAGGAATAAAAAGACAGGTGAAGTGTTGTTCTACAAAAGATCTCATCCCCCTTTTAAGACCAATCATCTGTCATTTGATTCACAAAAAAATAGTTCTATTGATGTGTTATCATCGAAGAACGAGCAAGTGAAAACTAATAATTTTAAAATGCAGTGGCTGCTGAACAAGTATCATTGAAATTTGGCGATAACTATGGATTTCAAAAGAATCATCAACGCTTGGAGGAAAAAGTTCCTTCTGCCAATAGTCGAAATAAAGAACGGTCTAATAGTTTGGGCGAACTGGCAATTACAACCGCCATACCTGAAATTCTTGAAGATATAAGGAGTTTAAGTCAAGATGTCTACAAGTTGTCTTCTACAGAAGATAGGCTCAGTCAGTTTGAGCAACAAAATCCTTTTTTTATTTGATTGGAGTAGCTAAGATCTTGAAATAATGAATTTGGTTTTAAATCTTTTATATGGATTCAGTGTTTTTCTCTTATATTTGGTCAGATTTTTAGTGTTTGAATTTTACATAATTGTTGTTGTTGTATGGATATATAAATGATTGAGCAAAAAATTAATGATTATAAGGTTGAACCTATGAAATCTAATTTTATATCACATTTTTGTTATATCCACTAAGTAATTGCTTTTATTTTGAATTTGTCTATGAATGTACCACGCTCTACCTAACGATGAATTGGATCATTATTTTTATTTTCTATGACAAAACAACGCTACATTAATATATATATATATATATATATAGAGAGAGAGAGAGAGAGAAAGATTATTTTTTCTCAAGAATTGGGGATCCTAGTTCTTGCACACAAACTTAATATTTTGGAGTGGGTTTCAATCTTTAATTTTTTATTCTTCTCTCATCCAATGAAAATTTACGGATCAAAGTACCTTTATCTATGACCTAATTTTTCAACATTTATGTTAGAGCAATTTTGCTTTTTCCATCATATATTTTGTAGGAATTAAGTTATTCAACATAAATGTGTAGTATCTATTTAACTTGGCATAAGTTTAGAGAACTTTTACCTTGTGGTTATGAATTGAACGCATGCCTCTAACAACACAAGTGTTAAAGGAACAAGTTATATAACTTGTTATGCATTGTAAGACATAACTTATATTAGATTATGATATAAAAATATAACTTGATGTAAAGGAACACAAATTATCTCTTCGAAATCGAACATCAATTGCAATGATTCACCAGACGGCTCATTGGGATTAACAACCAGCAATTGAGATATAAATAAAATATCATCCCAAAATAAGGGCATTTATATGAATGACCCTCTAAAATTTGAAGGTGCAAAGAGGATAATTAACCTAGATTATGCAAATTTAAGAATATACTTTTTATATTGGCAAAAACAAATCAACGAATTTGAGTTATGATTTATATGATAGTTTCAAAGAAGTTTGAGTTATGAGTTATGATGTATTAGAGGATAATTAAACATGATTGTTATAATAATATATAATTATTATAGAAGATGATTATTATGAAAATGTTTAAATTTAATTAAATTTTTTGAGCAATTCATGAGTAGATGAATTGAATGTTGTGATTGGTATTTGTGGTAGAGATGACAATGGAGTACGAAAAATATGGGACGAGGCGAGGCGGGTTCGTATATTAACTGACAAATAATAATTAACATGCTTCAAATTTACCATAAGTGAAATCAAGACTAGATTTTTATTTTTCAATAATCTTGGAGCTTGGATTTAAATGGAAATAAATTTATTAGGTTTCTTGTGTTAGCACAAATTTTAGTAGTATATATAGACACACAAAATAGATCTAGTTTAATACACAAAAATATCATGGAGGCATGTCACGACCCAATAATGGACGTGATGACACTTATCTTTTCCACCAGGACAAATCAGCCTCAACCCAACGAAAATGAAAGAAAAGCGGAATAACAACAAAAATAAGAACAAGATAAAGCGAAAAACTTATTCTTCTATTAAAAACCCCAAAATCTTATTGTCACGTGTACAAGCCATTAAACACATAAGTACGGAATAAAACTTAATAAAGATAGAGAAAACTAATGCACGATGATAACCTTTAGTTTGTATTTCATTGTATTCTGTTCTAGCTTCTTTTTTTGTGAGAAGGTAAGTAGTACATAATATATTTTGTTTAAGAGGTTGTACTATTAAATCTTTCTACAAAGATAACTCTTATCATAACAATAGCAATTGGAAATGAAATCTTGACAAATGTGCAAAGTTCAACTTGTTTGCTTTTGCTAGCAATTGAGACAGTTTGCAGTGCTTTAGGGGTTGCAAATTTGCAAATTCAATTCAAGATTTCAACCCCAAATGTTGCCTTTATTATTGCTGACCCTTTTAAACTTTTCCACGGCCTTTTCAATCATTCCAAAGCTCTGTCCTTTCAAAATTATTGCATCCTTTGTCAAGGACACAATCATTTATGATAATGAATTTATACCCCATTGCTCTGAAATTCGACGCTGGTTTAGACAAAAGAGTATACAACTTACCATCTTCATCAGAACTTGATGGAATGTGGGTAAATCAAGATGTTGAAAGTTATACACTCACACCACATTGTGATAAATGGGGTTCAATCTTCATTAGTTTCAGAAGTGAAGGAGAAGCAAGACAAAGACCCCCATCTTACTTGAACTAAAGGAAAATCTTCATAAGTAGAACATAATGGCTTTTGAACAAGGGGGAGAGGGTGTGTTGACATATCAAGGTAGATTGTGTGTTTAAAATGTGGATGAACTCCAAGAGAGGATCATGGCAGAAGCTCATAGTTACAGATACTTGATACATCCGGGTTTCACAAAGATGTACCATAACTTGAGAGAAGTCTATTGGTGGAATGCCATGGAAAGGTGTATTACAGATTTTGTTGCTAAGTGTCCAAATTGCCAGCAAGTCAAGGTGGAAAAATAAAGGCCATATGGTGTGGCTCAGGACATAGCTCTTCCGCAATGGAAGTGAGAGATGATCAATATGGACTCCATTACAGGCTTATCGCGATCTCACAGGCAGCATGATGTGGTTTGGGTGATTGTAGATAGGATGACTAAATAAACCCATTTCTTGCCGGTATAGACTACCAATTCAACATATGAGTATGTTGGTTTGTACATTCATGAGATACTTCAAATTCATAGAGTTCCCTTGTCCATTATCTCGGTTAGAGGTGCTCAGTTTACCGCTCAATTTCAGAAGTCATTTCAGAAAGGGTTAGGTTTGAAGGTAAACCTTAATACTGCTTTTCATCCTCAGACAGATGGTCAAGTAGAGAACACTATTCTGACCTTAGAGGATATTCGATCACCCTTGTGGGTGTTGTAGATAAATTATTGTGTAGGTTATCCACTTTTTTATACAATGCCACTTATAGTTTATTTTGTTGGAGCAAGCGGTGTATCTATTTTTTTGGCTTGCTTGCTACAGGCAATGAAAATCAACTTCCTTAAAATGGAATCCGACAATCATTGGGATTAGGAACCGTCGGGAAAAGGACATCGCTCACATGCATTCTCTAACTTTTGATCTCTCTAGCTTATTCTTCTTCTCAAGACCAACTTCATAGTGAATAGGCTTACTACAGGATAGAAAAAGCTTACTATTGTTAGAAATTTGAATATATATCTTGTACACCAGCATTTTTTATCACCCAAAAGAAAAAGAGTACTAGGAACTTCAGTAGTATTTCTCTATCTCTCCCAGTTTTTGGTTTCTTCGTTTCTGATGTAAAGATAAATTGCTTTCCATCTGCCACGTTAGATGTCCCAGTTGTTGATGTTGGATCCCCCGCTGATTGGGTGAAAATCAATGTTTGTGAAACAGTAAGTTCCTCTCAGAATAAAAGAATTAAGAACATCTAGATTATGCATTCCTTTTTTGTCATGTGATTTGTAATGATTTTATGCAAAACAAAATGATTCATTTGAGGTCTATGCACTGGTGCCTAGGCTTTTACGAGAGGAGGTATAATTCCAATCGTGCTACTTCTTTCCATCAAGTGCATTCAATTTTTTTTCATGTGTGTACTCTCATTATTTATTTTATTTAAGGGCACTCTGCATGGTAGTTATCAAAAGTATAATCAACATGGACTTGTTGATGTGTTTGTATTATTCCTTGGAATCATTGAGTTTCTCTTTTTTTGCAATTGGTGTTTGGGTTAAGGTTAAGTTTTCAGTGTTAGCTTCATCTCATTGAAAGGACAAAACAACCTTCTAATAGATGGTTATAATATTTTATTTTTTATAAGTTCATTATGCAACCTTTATATAAAGATATGCATATCCAAAAAATCTGGTGTTTATATTTTATTTTTTTATTTTTGCACTGTTGTAACTTTTGATGGCGACTTAAATAACCTGCTCGCTTTTACAAACTTGTATTTTACTATTTTAGTGAGTCATTTCAGTTTTACTGTAAAAAAATTCAGCAAAGGTAATGATTTAGCATCATAAGACCACATAATAATTGTTTCAACTTGTGTTTCTTTTGCCTTTTGTTTTCGTCTTTTTTACACCATCTCAAAGCTCTAATGCCTTTATTTCTTGGTAAACATATGTACGGGTTCAATCTGATCCAGCAGGTCGCCTGGTCATTACCGGTCAACCAAACCAACTTGGCAATCTTTGGGGTATTACGGCATTCAAGAAGGTACACACCTTGCTATTTATTTTATTGATTTTGACTTTGATAGAGTAATTCAATCTTTTCCTTCCGTGCATATTTTTGGATTGGTAATTTTCTCTGGTAAAGAGAAACTGTCATGCGTAGTGCTTTGAAAACACAAGTTTTTCCCCTGCCATTTGGGGGTGGAGATTTTTTATTTTTTATTTTTAGCATTCCTTTTTCTTTGGTCTAAAAATTGAGATTTTTTCATGTGTTTTTCACGTTTTTCATCCACTCTTACCTGATAGAAAAGCTATTCCTATCTTCGAGATTTCAAATTAGCAAATTGGAGTTTCAATTCATAGATTCAAAACTAACTTCCCTTTTTCTCTTAAATTTTCATAGCTGAAAATTGTTTGTGATATTTTTCTAATCTGAACTACAATGTTTGTTGTTATACCTAATGTTTTCTCTTAAATTTTCATAGGTGAATATTGTTTGTGATATTTTTCTAATCTGAACTACAATGTTTGTTGTTATACCTAATGTTTTCTATTAAATTTTCATAGGTGAAGATTGTTTGTGATATTTTTCTAATCTGAACTACAATGGTTGTTGTTATACCTAATGTTTTCTCTCATATTTTGGTTAATTCCATTCTATTTTGTATTGATCAATACTATTGGTCGTTAGAATAATTTGAGTAATCCCAAAGGAACTCCATTGTCATTTTTTTGCAAGTGTAAGGTAGACAGACATGTCTACATTTGAAAACGTTCAGACTTGACATTAAAATAGTACAGAAAATAAAATTTGATATTTCTTCAATAGATCTGAAAACTATATCATTGTTACATTTCTATTTGTTGATCACAACACTCTAAGAAGTCTACAACAATCAAAAGGTTCTCCATTTGTAAGTTGACCTGACATAATTTTTTTATTCAGGTGGTCACCTTACCTGCTAGAATTGATCAACTTGGGACCAACGCTTTTGTCAGCCTTCATGGGTGTCTTCATGTTCATGTGCCCTTTACGCAGCAAATATCTGAGTTGACAAATCAGGAGTATTGGTAATTGGCCATAAATGTTTAGTTGTTGATGATGATACTTTGGGTCAAAAACTTTGAATGGCCCATATAGCAAAGGAGGTATTTCGACTTCAGCCGCCCCAATAGAAACTTAGATTGCTTTTCAAAGACAGGTGGATATATGATGAACATAGATTGGAGTAGTATGTTGTCTTGATACTGAAACGTATCTGTCTTTCTTGATGTTCTTATACAGTAGATGTTACCCTTTTGTTTAAGAGTCTATTATTAGTTTCCTGTATTTCAGCCATATGATGATATACGTAGTTCGTCATCTTTACTGTTTAGGACTTAAATCGTTTCCTGTAATGATGTCAATACAATATATGATTTAGTATAAGTTAAACGAAAATTATCAGCTTTAGTGAATGGGGGCTATGTGCTATAATTTTTTTTAGAGAATGGATATTTCTTAAATTACTTTGGATTGGAGTATAAACATGTAATTATTTTGAGTTTTATGGTCCATTTATGTAGTTTTATAAAAAAAAATATCTTTTGTTAATATGTTTAAAATGAGAAATAAAAGCAAATTTATTTTTAAAATAGCCAATCACGGATATTTCTATTAACTAAACCTCTTTTTGTTGTACTTCTTTATATTATAGACTAATATATATGGCTTGTGCTTGTGCTGAGGACATGTGTTTGTGATTTGATTATGAGAAAGATAATTTTATATTTATTTTTATTGGTTAGTAATTTTACATAATATTAAGGCGGTTTAAAGTTGAACGGTAATCGATTATTCGAATTGAAAAAAAGTTATTGGTTTATTGATAATAAGTTACTGATTTAGCAGTTTTGGTAATGATTTTGATTTTTTTTATTATTGGATTATCGGTTCTTAGTGATTTTAGGTTTTTTTCTTAATGGGTTATCGATATCTCGATGATAAATTATATTTATGTCATTCGATATATGTTCTTGACTTAAGGCTTAGTTTCATACTTTTATTTCTGGTTGTCTCAAACACTCGGTTATTCTATAATGTGTCAGTATTTACTTTTGAGCAAAGATACAACGGTTAAGTCATATGCATGGTTCATTTTTGTTACCTTGTTTCTAAATAATTTTTAATTATTATTCTTTTGGTGTCAAATCTTAATGGTTAAATTGATAAGTGAACCGTTAAAATCAATAATCAATAAGTCAATATCTTAATGATTTTATAACTGTTTAGTATATCTACAAAATCAGTAACAAATAATCTTCAAAATCGAACCAAATCGATCGATTCACATCCATACATCATATACTTCACACTATGAACCTTCATTTGCAAAATAAAGTTGCACAATTACAAGGCTTGCTAATAAGAGAGACAAAATCAATCAAATCATTTATGTTTCATGTTCATGTTAAAATTATTAATACTATAAATTGTGCTATAATAGGACAAAATTATATTTTTAACTATTGAAGTTGACAGTACATACTTTATTTGGGTATAAACTAAAAGATGAAAAAGTGAATATTAAAATCAGAAAATATCATACCAAACTAAATCCAGGATGATAAATGTTTTCAAATGGAGGTCTAGCTTTCTATTAGTGAGTGGTTGGCAATTTCAAAGTTTGTTTAATTCCTCCATTCACATAATTAATTTATGCAATTAATGTGATAATTATTTTTGATTACTCCCTCTGTTCCTTTTATTTGTCCAATTTTGACTTTTTGAATGTCATTTTCGACAAATAAAAAAAAAAAAAAATTTAACCTATCATATCATCAATTTATTTAGAGAGTTAATGTTTTTGAAAAAAGTATAACCTCTTTTAATGAGTAAATTAATTTTAAATTCTATCAATTAATAGGGGTAAAATGTTAAACTCATTATGTCAATTATTATTTTCTTAATAGGTGTGTCAAGTCAAAAATGGACAAGTAAATAGTACATCGGGAGTATCAAATAAGGAAAAGACTCAAATATGTCATCAAACTTTGATAAAAGGGTTATCTATACTATCTGTTAAAAGTGTGACTCATCTATGTCATTTCTATTTGAGAAAAGGATCATACATATCATTATTTGTTAACAAAAAATGGTTCCGATTTTGCATAATCATTTCTACTCGTGGTCAATTATCATTCGGTCACGTCATTAAATCAAATCATTCTTAAAAGGAAAAGGAATTAAATATTCCATCAAACTTTGAGAAAAGACTCATTCAATGTTATCGTTAAGAGTTTGACTCATCTATTGTCGTTTCAGTTAACAAATACTTGCACGGATGAGCCTTTTCTCAAACAGAAATGACATAAAGGAGCCAAACTTTTAATGGATGACATAGATGAACCTTTTCTCAAAATTTGATTTTTCCACATGTCATGTTAATTTACAAGATTATAGAACATTTTTTATTTTCTTAAACTCTGTATCAAGTCAAAATAAAACAAACAAAGTAAAATAGAAAGGGAGTAAATAATATATTTCAAAATATTTATATTCATTTGCAAAATACAATTGTAAAATTTCATATTGGGTTTTCTAAAGAGAGAGACAAAACTCAAAACTAGTCAAATAGTTCATGTTGGTGGTCCAATTAATACAAAAAAATTGTGCCACAATTGGACAAAAATTGATTTTTCAACAATTGAAGTTGACAAATGACAACACATACTTCATCTAGTTATCCACAGAAAGAAAAAAAACATTAGAACTAGAACATAATATATACCAAACTAAATCTAGGCTGATAAATACTAAAGTAAAATAAAGGTCTAATCTTCTATTATTGAATGAATGATGGACAATTTCAAGAATTTTTTTCTTCATTAACATAATTAATTTATGCAATTAATGTGATCATTATTTCCAAAAATTAGATGTATAAAAACCTAATAGATTTATCAAATAAAATAATATTAAATTTAATTGTGGACCCTACGTGGCTAACAAAGTTCATCATTGTTGTGTTCTTTGTTTGCTCAAAAGAAAGAACACCATAAAATCTAACACTATTTTCTCTGCTTTCTCCAACAAAATTTACTATGTTCAGTTTTCTAAAATATTATTCCACTTGCCTTATAAGTAATGCCCATTTTTGTTTTAAGTAAGAGAAAATAATAAATTTTGTTAGAGAATGTAGAGACAGTGATGTTAGATTTCATGAAGTTCTTTCTTTGAAAATAATAAAAAATATAATAATAGTGGATTTGTTAGCCACGTGGGGTCCACCATTAAATTTAACACATTTTTATTGGGTAATTTATAAAAATTCTACTAGTTTAGAAGCTAATTACTTAGATGCATGTTAGTTTACAATATTATGAATCCTACTAGATTTTGGTGCGACAAGATACGTCTAGAAACATGTATAACATGATATATGAACTCAAATTTAGGTGTAATTTATTCTAGATATAATGTATCGAAGTGGATTCACATGTATCTATTATACATAGACAAATCTCGCTCACCTCCCTCGCCTCCTTCACATATCACTCGTCATTATCTATCTCGCTCATGTATCGGTATCCTAATTACATGGGAATCACACCAAATACATGTATCTAGTGTGATTAACATGTATTTCAGATATATAGACAAATCTCGCCCGCCTCCTTCATGTTTTTGCTCGCTTCTCTCCCTATTTCAGTATATCTGGTAGAAAAAATATGTATCTAGGTGTATCTACTTGAAATGTAATATGAAGTTATTAATTAGTGAGATAAAATATAATTATTACAAAATATAGAGACAATTAATAAAGGGGAAACTAAGCAAATACCCCATAAAAACAAAATAATTACAAACATATACCACTTCACATTCATACCCCACTAAATAATTACACTATATACCCCCCCTCCCCCAAAATTAATTTCTCTTAGCTGATACTAAATCAGTGTCATATAATGTATTGGTGTCATTAAGGCGGATGATTTCACTTAATTGATACTAAATCAGTATATATATACTGTACTGGTATCATTAAGGTTTCATGTTCAGAAATTACTCATTAGTCAATAATTTTATAAGAGTATATATATATATATATATATATATATATATATATATATATATA